>PVJC01052115.1:0-11244 GCA_004026665.1 Murina feae
GCGCGCGCCTCCGTACCTCTGTACTTTGCTTCCGCTGCTGCTCTGAGTCTCAGACTCTTCTCTGGTTGTAGGATTTTCACTCAGCCAGCCGTCCTGTGGGTGCGAGTGGTGTCCGTGTGTTCTTTTCATGGTTTTTCTGAAATAGTTGTTCACAGCTGCATATACGGTGTCTACCCTATGCCGCCATCTTGTTTCTCTCTGTCCACTTTCCCAGACATTTTCCAAATGTTTTGCAGTCACTAGTAATCAGACTTGCTAATTCTGTGAGTTAGTTCAGGGTCATTAGTGAGGGGCTTGGAGGCTACAAAGAGCCTCAGTGAAAGAATAGCATTCACTGCCCCACTTCAGAGCAGCAATGTGGACCTTCAGCCTTTAGGTAAAGCAAAAGCTTTTGAATTTATGCTACCAATAACTCAAAAAGGCATTTGGGTTTTCTGATGTTATAAAAATTTCCATAATATGATCATTGAAGTCCTCAGTACATGCATACCATTTCTTTCAAATGAGAACCTCTTTGTAACACAGAAGAAACAAAACAAAACTTCAACTGGTTCACCTACATTAAAACTAGTGTCAGGAGAGAATCACTTTCACATTGGAGAAAACTCTAGATCTTCAAGAAGCTGAATTAAGAAAGCAAATATGTGATCTTTAGAGAATAAGAGGGATAAATCTCAGATTCTTGGTGTAAAGTTTAAGAAGAATTTTACGAGGATAAGCTAGTCACTCAGTAAAACACAGAAACACTGGAGGCAGGGTCAGGGGACTTTTTAGAGTCCATTTCCCCGTGATTACCTTTTTGTTCAAGGATTGTGACACCTATGAGCCACAGCTCTGTTGTCTGTCTTTTACTAGCTGACAGCCTGGTGACACCTTCTCCAGACAAGTTCTCATGATTGTTCGTCCATTCTACTCCTCTTCTTCTGAGGGTCACATTTTTGTTACAGCTGAGCACAGGTGAGAAATGCCAGCCTACCGGGTCCAAGGTAATTATCCAGAAGAAAAATAGTAAATAAACTCTTGTTTCTAGAAATGCTGTTTTGAGCATTGGGGAGGAAATCTCTCTAGATGAGTAAATGAGACCTATTACACCTCACTTTTGATATCTGTGACCAAGTGGATGCTGCCCAAATCTATAGTCTGGGTCTTAATCATGGTTTCAATGATTTTGACAGTCTTATTTCTGTTTTAAAAAGTATATATTTTTGTAATGACAAGTACATGTAAGCTTATATTTAGTTTCATTTAAGGGCTGCACTTATACCCTTGGTCATGGAGGTGAAAGCCTAGATTACTAAGAAAGTCTTCAGTCAACTTTAAATTCCACTCTGTATGATATCGCCAGATTGCTCATCCCAAAATTTTGTATTCATTATCTAGATCCCTGGTCAAAATACTTAATGACTACGCTTAACTTATAAAATAATGTATATACTCTAATCTTTAATGATGAAAGTTCCACACCACGTAAGTAACATGATGACCTAGCACTTACCAATGCAAATGTTTTTGTCTACCTAAAAGTCAGCCTATTTATGGTTATCATGCATTTATTTATTGATATAACAGACAGTTATTAAGTATCTACTATGTTCGAGGCATTATTTCAAGAACTTGGGATTATGTCTCTGAACAACTTAAATGAGGTTCGTGACCATAAGGAATTTATACTCCAGTGAAGAAAGACAGTAAACAAGCAAATAAATATTTAATGAAACAGGTGGTGATAAGGCCTATCCTGATAAATAAAGCACTGAGAGATTTCAAAGCCTAGGAGGCATTTTACATTGGGGGAAGGGATAAGTCATTGAAGTCTTGATGATGTGACACTTGAGCAAAGACTAGAGGGAAGAGAGGTTGCAGGCCCTTTGGTAGACAGTAAAGAGCTTTCCAAGCCAGGAAAATAGCACATGGTAAGGCCTTAGGGTTGGAATATGCTTGGTGGCTGGGGTAACCAAGCAGGAAGTGATAGGAGAGAAGCAAAGAAATAATGAGAGGGCAGACTCAGGTGGGACCCATTAAGCCAGGGGTTCTCAACCTTCTGGCCCTTTAAATACCGTTCCTCATGTTGTGACCCAACCATAAAATTATTTTCGTTGCTACTTCATAACTGTAATGTTGCTACTGTTAGGAATCATAATGTAAATATCTAATATGCAGCATGGTCTTAGGCGACCCCTGTGAAAGGGTCGTTCCACCACCAAAGGGGTTGCAACCCGCAGGTTGAGAACCACTGCGTTAAGCCATGATAAAGACTTTGGCTTTTCTGATGAGAGAGATAGAAAGTCATGGAAGGGTCTGATGGATCTAAGGGGAACACTTTGGTTTGCTATGAGAGTAGCCTATGAGAGGGTTAAAGGTAAAGCGAATGAGATCAGTTATGAGGTTATTGTCATCATCTCAGTGAGAGGGAATAATTTAACCTAGGATGGTGGCAGGTGGGGCTAAGGAGAAGTGGTCAGATTCTGTCTGGATGTATTTTAAAGAGGAGTGGGAAGGATTGCTAATTAATTAGATGCAGAATAAGAGAAAAAGAGAAATTAGGCATGACTCTTAAGATTTTTGGTATAAGCAACTGAAAGGATAGAATTTTCATTAAATTATTTGGGGAGCCATTTTTAGAGACAGAAATCAAAAGTTCAACTTGGGGCATATTTGGTATAGATTTGGCATGCTATTACACACACAAATAAAGATTTTTGAGTAAGTAATTGGAATCTAAGCCAGAAGAGTTAGAGATAAAAATTAGAAAGTCATCAGTATACAAATGGTATTCAAATCAATGGAGTGTGAGTGTATATAAAGTAGAGAAGAGGAGAGTCTGAAGGTTGAGACTTTGGAGGTCAGGAAGAGAAAGAGGAAGCAGCAAGGATGACAGAAAAGGAGAAACCTTCCTACTTGCCTTAGCGCATGTCAATCTCTCTACCAGAAGTGCCTAGAAATACCCTCCTTAATTCTCTCCATTTATTCACAACCTACCCACTCTTCACAGTCAGCCACTTAATTCTGTGTTGTATGTGACTTCTCTTGTCTTGTATTTTATTTAACTCTTATTTTATCTCTTTCTAGGTGAATTATATTTTCTTAATCAATATACCTTTTCATCCCATTGCTGTCCTTTGTTTTAACTGTGCTAGTAGATTCCTCTCTGAGTGTGTCTAGGCGGGTCAATCCTTCTGTCATTTCCCAGGCATCCCAGACCCCAAATGTCAATACACATAAAAATCATTGATAGCATTAGCCTAACAACAGATGACAAAAGATACTAGAGGTATCTGGGGTCTGGGATCCAATTCTGAGGTGGCCCTAGCACCTGGAGATGTGGATTTGTGGCCATCATTCTACAGCACAAACATGATTGCATGTAGGATCATCAATCAAAATAAATCAGTAGATAGATGTGTTCAGTAAATTACAGCCCAAGGAAGTAGACATTTATGGAAAATGATTCTGGCCTTCAAAGAGTTCACTCTTTAAAGCAAACAAACAAGAAAAAAATGCAACAATATAAAAAACAAAGAGTTTAGGAGAACAGAACAGACTGAGTTTTAAAATTAGAGTTATTAGTTTCAAGATATTATTTCTAAATGGCATAAAGCTAACAAATTGTTCAATCATATCATTAATGATACTAAAGTGTCTGGTAACAAGGATAACGAAACATGACATCTTGTCTATCAACATAAAGGATACCCCTGAGCCAGGCCTGGTCCAGCATAAGGCCAGCTCAGAGTCCATAGGAGGGAAACACATGTGGGATGCATTGAAAACTCTGATTGCCACTGTGTGAAAATAAGGAGAACTAGGATGCCCCTCAGCTGATCAAGCACACTCTCTGCAGGCAAGGCATAGATAGTCTGGACATGGCAACATCTGCAAACCTGCTTCCCTTCTCTCCCCAGAGACGTGCCATCATTCTATGGAATTTAATTTGGGTTTAAACTAATAACGTTGTTCTTTCATATGAGAATTTATCATGCAACATCGAAATGATGCTTTCCCCAAGATTGTCACTTTAGAGAGCAGAATAATTTTGAAATTGTGTTTGTGATAACTGAAAGTCATTTGACATGTACTAATCAGAGGACAAAAGCTTACAGAACTTGGGAGTGAATCTGATGCTTTTTAATTGATGTTCTTGGTGTTGCTACATAATGAAGGGTGAATGGGAAGCAAGATGATATGGGCTCACATTATTCAGACTAGCCAGGGTGGATAGGCTCACAGTGATCTTATTTTAATGCTATAAAATGAGCATAAATTTAGTAGTGATAGATTGAGCTTTAGATAGTAAAAGACAAGGCTTGTTTGTTAGGCTTAAAGTCAGTGTATTAAATGCTTTCTTTCATGAACACTCAGCTTGAAGTTACCTAGATTTCTTTTCTTTTTGACAAAAGTTTTAAAAAATCAAATACCGATAATGTTGCTGTGTGGAGTTAATGTTGCCTCATAGTTAATCCAACGTTAGTAAATCACAAGCAAAGCAGGTAGAGATTAATTGAGAAATGAAAGCAAAATTTCCTTTTAACTATGATTGTGCAGGTTGCAATATTGATAGATATTCCTGTATGTGAGACAAATAACAGAGATAATAGACTATAATTACCAATTAGTATTTCTGCAAAACCAGATTTTAGAAAATATTATCAAAATCTTAAGGCTTATAGTTATCTTCTACAGTAAAAAACTATTTACATCTGTTGCTGTAACCTCTTTTACATGGAATTATAAACTGATTCTGAAACCAGGTACATTTTATTTAAGTGTATTAAATTGTTTACATCTTTATTTTGTTCATGACTTCATACAGTCTGGAAATATCTGTGATTTATTATCAAAGGACCATAGTTTCTATAGTGAATGGAAATTTAAATTTAAATAGAGTCATCAAATTTAGGATGCTTTTGAGTTAGTGAAAACTCAAAAAGACTGGCTTTAAAAGTGTTAACACTCTAATTTTTAAATCTTCTTTTATCTTGTTTATGAGAGCTAGACACCAGATAAATTGCCTTGCTTATTGGTAATGCCCTATTTTGGTTTCTTTCCTTGAAATTTTTTAAAAATTTAAGTAAGTCTTTGTATTAAAGGAACATGTCATCAGTCAAAATAATGCTATCACTTCTGAAAATATTTTCATTTTCTGACATGCACTGAGGTGCCATAAAGTAGTGTTGACAACTCCATCTTTAGCATTCCACAAATCTTATGGAGATATATCATCAGAAAACCACACAGTCTATATCCGGGCTTTGACAAAACTGAAACATGGCCTGCCAGCCACAGATAAGGTTTTGAAATGTTAGTCACTGAAAAGGTGATAACAGAAACAAGGATCAAATGAATGTACGCCTTCACCTTTGGACGCCTGTGGTTTTGAGCCATGCCACTTTGGTAAAAGATATTGCCATTGGCCTCTTGGCAAAGCCAGAGGATATGCAGAGTATAATTTAACATGAAAACACACTATGGACATGGTGTTAGATGTGATGTGGGGAAGGTGCTGGAATTAAGAGGTGTTGGGAAGCAATAACATAGCATCTCTAACAAATTAAAGTAGGAGGGCTCACAGTTGGAGCAACTTGCCACAGAATTCGAAAGATCAAAAAAAAATGCCATCTTGTGGCTAAGAACAGTGGCTCAAATGGAAACTATGAAGCATTTCGGAACAAGTGGAATCTCTCCTTTTTCTCCTTATTTCCATCCTCCTCCTGCTCTTCCTCTTTTATTTTTGCCTTTTAAACTTTAAGTGTTTTGAGATTTCAGGCTGTCCTCAATTTCATATGGAAAATTTCAATAGATAGGAGGCAACAAAAACTCATTACACTGGACCTAGACATGAAATATTAACCCAAATGATTTTTTTAAAGACTCTTTAAAAAAATATAACCAGAATGACCACGCATACTACCTTTAAGACAGAATTTATAATCATTTACTTCTTAATGGTTCCGCCCCCATGCCATCCATTTTCAAACAAAGCTGAGTTTATGGCCATCATACAAGATTACATTCCCGTGCAGTTGCAGTATTTCTTCTATAATGATTTATTTAAAAGGGCTTCACCATGATAGCTCTCCAACTTTGTTCCTTCCTGTATATCACTGTTCAGGGTCAAAAGCTGGGAAAAGGGCTGGTCCCTAAGGCCTAACATATTTCACCAGTGGAGACTCTGGCTTTTCACTTCTCCTTCTCTCCTCATCACTTTATGCTTAAGGAAGAACAGATGTGGAAACGTTTAGAAAAAGACTAATTGAATTTCACGTAACACAATTTAGCATTGTTTGAGGAAGTACCTAAATCAACAGCACATTTTCCAAAGTCCCAGCATCGCCTAATTAGAACACCAAACGTGTGACTAATTGGCCACACTTCCACCAAAGGCTCTGCTGCAGATGAGCTGTCGCCCACTCCCCGGCCCCAGCTGAGGCCGGTGGTTTGGCTGTGCAGGAAGGTTGCTCTAAATGAGCTGGACTGAGCATAATGGGGAAACTCCGTGATGGCTGGAGAACAAATCCATGTGAAGCAGGAGACAAACTGGAATGTTTACGCGGTGGCAGCACCCGGAGAATTACCAGGAGATTACCAGTACATAAATTAAAAGATATGTGGAGCGCCGTAATAGGGATAGTGAATAGTCTGCTCTTTATCATTTGGCTTCATGGTCTTAGAACTTGACATCTAATTAAAATAAAATCTGATATCATCAGCGAAGGCTCCATTTAACCCAACTCTTTACCACTGGCAGATGTGTTTTTTGCGTGCAACAGGAGGTTTTCTTTTTTTCTCCTTTTATTTCCTAATGGTGTGTAGGAGAATGGGTGGGAAAGAAAGACAAAGGAATTGATGATGCTAGGCTTGGTTATATGGCAAAAACCTGAGATTATTGCTTTAGGAAATCTCTCCTCCTGACTTTCTCTTCTTAGGCATAAAACCCACAGAACTAGAAGTGACTTTAAAAATCACTGAGTGCAACTTTCGCATTTTATAGATGAGGCCAAGAGAGCTAATTTGTCTAGGGCCACTTATCTATTCAGTGGTTTAGGACTAGAAATCGAATCTTCTGACATCCACTTCTAGTGCCATTTCTCTTTCATGCTCTAGCTGCTAGTGCAATAAGTTCATAGTTACATGCTGATTGGAGTATTTTCTCCATCCCGATAATTTAAATAACAAAACTGATTGGGTTATAAATTTGCTAGAGAAAATTGTATGATCTTCTAATTTAGCATAGATCCTGATTTGTGGATAAATGGCAATATGAAAATCTGACCATTTGCTTGTCATTTTCTTTTTCTGAATGCTGAGAAATGATACTGAATTCATCCTTCTTGAACAGGAATGTTTTTCAGAAAGAACAGACTGTTGCTGTAGACTCAAGCTAAATAAAAATTCTATTCTTACTAATTGTGTCTTTTAAATTTGTATTTTACTAGTATGCTCATTTAGAAAAAGAACACAATCTGGCTTTAAATTATAAAACATGTTTAGAAAAATCAGTGTTCCATTGAGGTTCACTCATTATCAATATGTAGTATGTTGGGAGAATGTTTAGACTTTCTTCTTGCCACCCAGCTTGTGGTTTTTATACTTCTTCAGAATTTGTTTGTGAAAGGTCAGGGGATAAAAATTAATATAGCACCTTCACAAGGAAATTATGATTAATAAAGAAAAGAAACAGTTCTGTTTAGAATAATCCTTGCTCCTATGTTTCTCCATGAATAAAGACTTATTTATTGAATAGAATTATTTAGAAGTGATCTCCAACTTTCACATGCTAATAAAAGCACATTGATAGAACTCCTCTTTCTTAAGTTTTAATTAAAGTTTTAGAAGACTAGAAATGAGGTTAATAAGAGAAGTCAAGATCAGACATGAGCAAAACATTTAATACATTAACAGTCTTGAGAATTTCTTATTGGTAAACAGAACGGTTCACATAGAAGAAACTGTCCTGAATTTTTTTTTTCTCAATGAGAGTATGTACAGAGAATGATTGTGACACTGATGGGTTACTGAGGGACTGACGAGATAAGAAAATCAGGTATAGGTGTATTGATTCTCTAATAATAAAAATGGGGTTGACCATAGAATAGTTTAATCAACTGTGTGAGTTGGATAAATAAGCAGAGAATGTACCATTTACGAGGAATCGGCCTTGGGAAAGTTCCTTCAATTCCATTTGCCTGAGACTTTAAGCACAAATGAACAAATGGACTGTGGCATGATTGTGTGTCAGCATGGTGGGGTCTGGCCATTCCTCTTCTTCCCCCTGTGTTCACCACAGCCAAATGGACTGTTGGGTGGTCAGAATTTGTCATGAAGATAGACGGCCACTGGGAAACAGCGCTGATGGGTCCTCCGGGCTGTGATCCAATACTTTGCTTCATGTAGAAGCGTGTTCCATGTCACATAACATGGGGTCTATAAAATTTCTCTCTCTCTCTTTAATATTATCTCATTGAGATTACCTGGGAAGACCTAAAAGTTAGGAAATGGTTTTAACTTCTTAAGAAGGCAGACTGCTTAAATGCAGGCATTTACTGAAACATTTCTCCGTCAAGCAGAAGTGATCGGTGACTACCTTTCATTGTTGATGAAGTGGGTTGATTTTAAAATCATTTGTAGGCAATAAAGAAGCTATCCTTTATATTTAGCAACCAATCCAAAATTATATTTTAAAGAAATAAAGTAGGCCTTCTAGCTTAATCACCCTGAAGTATGTTGATTATATAATATCATGTAGACCCTTCATATTTTGAATAAATTATCTGGTTTGTATAATGAGCTGAAGTGGCACTAATGGACCAAACTTGTAGCTATACTAAAACACTTTTCTACAGAGAATGGGCTCATGGAACACCAAATAATCAGAAGAAAATGGAGGGAAAAATCTAGATATTCTGTGAGATGTAGAACACCTGGACTTTTTCTTCAAATTTGTTTTCTCTCCCATCTTGCTTACCCTTATCTATTCAATTTTGTGTCTTTTCTTGTACTTCCTTATTCTTTTCAAGGAATGTACCTGTCTTTGTTGGAATAATGAGAAAATACATCTCTTAGATATGCATTCGTAGAAAAACATTTCCCATTGTTTCTTTCGAATTGACACATCAAAAATATGTCTTCTGAAAGTTTTATATCAAAGTAAAGTATTTTTAATTAAAGCTTGGGTCTCCTCTGAACTATGAAGACTAGACCAGACCAAGGACTACCACATCATTTTTCTCCTCATTATCACCTCGTTAAGATCCCAGAACATGCCTCAGAGGCAGGGGGTTACTTAACAAGGTGATAATGAGGAGAAAATGTCTCCAGCCTATTTGGGGCACAGCCCATGCCAGGTTGGATGATGGCAGACCAGGTTGGACTAGAGCAAAACACACTTTAGTTATGAATATGTTATTCTCTGAATGGGTAGGGCTATTTTAAGGTATATTGTGTTTCCTTTCTATTGCCATTGTAAGTCAGATGAAAAAGAAAAAGGACTTGGGCTTAAGATTTAGGGTATTCATTCAACTGTTAAGCCTTAATAATACAAATATTGACACACACACAGACAGGCATTGCCATCTAGCTAAAAGACTATATTCCCCAGTGTTTCAAGAATCTAGTGGCACCATGTGACTACATTTTAGCCAATGCTATTTAAGTGGGTGCTGTATTTGAAATCTAACCCAAGTGCACATCCTTTCATTTTCAATTCTTAGCTGTCACCCAAGCCAGAATACCTGGGAGCAATGGTGTGATGGCACCAGCTCATACCAGCTTACACAATCTATTTTTAAAATATTCAGAATTTTGCAAGCCAGTTGCTAAACAAGACTGTCATTAAAATTCAAACCCTATAAAATTATAATTTAATAAATTATGCTAAAACAAAAAGCAATAAATACTTGAAAATGACCATTTCTTAGTGGTTTTACTGTTTTCTATGCTAGAGTTTATATTGTACCTGAATGTTGGGAATACTAGGGGTGCTACTATGCATTTCTTCTCAACTCCCTGGCTAGTAACATGACATAAGTAACTTGAAATTAGCCATAGTGGGAACATTTATATTAGTTTTAGATGTACAATATAGTGGAAAGACATTTATATAACTTTTAAAGTGATCACACCAATTAATGTAGTCCCAACCTGACACCATACATAGTTATTACAATATTAGGGGCTCAGTGAAAGGAACTGTGGGCCGTGAGGCTTCAGTGGGCACAGGGGTGGGTGTCGGTCCATCTTCCTCACCCCCAACTGGCCCCCCCGCCACAGCCCTAGTCCCCTATCTGCTGGCAGCCTCATTCCCGCTGCCACTGCTCCCACACATTGCACCAGACCCTCTTGATGGCATGGAGCAATTGGTGCCGGCGGCAGCAGCAGGTGGGAGTGAGGCCAGTGCAGTCAGCAGGTGTAAGTGGTAGCTGCTGCCCCAGTCATCCCTCAGGAGCAGAGGGAGGTGGAGAGGTCCTCAGGGATGATCAGGGCTGGCAGCTGCCACTTCTACCCATTGATGGCGCTGAGTGCCAGGCGTTGGCAGTGGGTGTGAGCGGCGGCACTGGCACTGGCACCGGCTGTGGGTGCAAGCAGGGCTGGCGCCAGCAGTAGGTGTGAGCAGCAGCCCCAGTGCTGGCAGCTGGTGCAAGCGGGGCTGTTGCCAGCAGCAGGTGTGAGAGGTGGCTGCTGCCCAGATTGCCCCTCAGGAGCAGGAGAAGGTGGAGAAGCCCTCAGTGGCAATTGGGACCGGCAGCTGCTACTTGCATCTGCTGATGGCACTGAGCAATTGGGGCCAGTGCCAGGGACCGGCAGCAGGTGTGAGCAGTGTCAGCACTTGCAGCAGGTGTGAGTGCCAGGCAGGACTGTGGCTCATGGGAGCAAAGAATTTACAGTAACCACTAGAGGCTTACCCTGATCACAGTGACCAGTGCCCTGCCTTGGTTTGGCACCCTTGCTCACCTACTCCACCATCCTGCTGCAGGCAACACCCACCATGTTCCTTGCATGCCCCTTGGTGGTCAGTGCATGTCATAGCAGCCAGTTGTTTGGTGGTTCTGCCCTTTGGTCTATTTGCATACTAGCCTTTTATTATATAGTACTAGGGGCCCGGTGCACAAAAATTTGTGCACTCAGGGTGGAGGGAGTCCCTCAGCCCGGCCTGTGCCCTCTCACAGTCTGGGACCCCTCAGTGGATGTCCTATGATGGCCCCAGTCTGCCAGGCGCCGTGTGTGTGTGTGTGTGTGTGTGTGTGTGTG
>PVJC01052116.1:0-11293 GCA_004026665.1 Murina feae
CTTTGGAGTCAGCAGCTAGAGCTCAGGTCTTGGCTGCACGGCTGGGGGCCCTGCATTCGATGCTTGGTTCTCTGGGCCTCAGTGCATTCTCCCATCAGATGGAGGGGGTCAGGAAGTGGAGGGCACATAGTAAGTGCTCACTAAGGGTCAGCGTCCCAGCTCCTCCAGAGCAGGCCTTCCCTTGGCACGTGAAGAAACGGAGGCTCTGAGACGGGTATGAGGCAGCCTGGCCCAAATAGGGCCTCTGGCCGCAGCCCATTTCCTCCCCACTGGCCCAGACTCAAGGAGGCACACAGGAGGGCAGAGGGGCGCCTGTGGGCCGAGAGGCGGGCTCCAAAGGAGGTCCCCTAGCCTCCAGAAAGGGTCCCCAGAACCCTTTGGACTGTCCAGGAAGGGCCAACAGGATGCGCCAAGAGTCCTGGGCCTGTGGGCGAGACGCCCTGCCTCTCAGCTTGGTGTCCTCATCTGCGGGAAGGGCGTCGAGAAGTCCTGAGACCCGGCTCTTCCTGTCTCTCCTCCCGGCCAGGACCACCTCAGTGGCCCAGCTGCAGGAGAGCCGGCAGACGGCGGACAACAAGCCAGTGGGAGCCCATCTGTTCCTCATTTCCTCCCTGCTCCTCTGGCTCCAGCCGGTGCTTCTCAGCTGGACGCCCTGTGGGGCCAGCCTAGAGCCCCATGGCAGAGGGGTGCTGCTGAGCACCAGCTGACCTCTGGACCTCAGGGGGAAAGTGACCTTGCCCAGCGGTCAGGGCCACCTTCATTCTGGAGATGGGGAAACGGAGGCCCAGAGAGGAAAGGCGGCCTCCCGGGCCACCCAGGGCGCCAGGACCCACTACAGGGTCAACCCTTCCCTGCTTCTCACCATCCTGGCTAGGCAGGTCCCTCCTGGCATGTTGCAGGACAATTGAGAGTGGGCTTGAGTCAGACGGCCTGGGTTCAGACCCAGACTCTGCCACTTGCTGATGTTGTAGCCTTAGGCAAATTCTTTAATCTCTTCATGCCTCAGTGTGCTCATCCAAAACCCGGGATTAATCCTGTTTTGGCTTATAAAGTGATTCAAAGAGGGTCTGGCCCTGACTAGACACCTCATTTGTGTGGCTGTTCACCTGTCCCAGAGCTTGGCCAGGCACAGCCTGCTCTCCTGGGCAGGCGGAGGTGGTGCGGCCAGGGCTGGGACGAGCCCTGCGCTGGGACGGTACCCCGAGAGCAGACCCTGTGCGTCCTGGGGTGGAGCCGGCCTGGGGTCGTGCCGTGAGGGCATAGCCACAGTCTTCAGCAACCCTGAGGTGCTGCCACCTCCTAAGTCCAGGGTCCCTGGGACGCTTGGCCCCAAGCTGCCACAGCTGACAGTCATCTCCCTCTAACTTGCTTCACCCTAAAGGCTGGCTCACTCCTGGTGGGACTTTGAGAATAAGGGCAGGGACACTAATGGACAGGGTGGCCAGCTGAGCTCTGTGTCCTGTGACAGGTGTGGATACTTCTCTGGCTGTCCTCAAATCCAGGGAGCAGATGGGCTCCAGGAGTAGGAAGTCCACTCCATGGATGGCAGGAGGGAAGCTCTTTGGACCCAAGCAGAGTCCAACAGAACCAGCAGCCAGAGGTCACCAGTGCCCTGAATCAGGCCTCAGTGTCCACACCTGCAGGGGCAAAGCGGGAAAGAGCCACCATCTCTGTTGGGAGAATGCAGGGCGCCCCCTTGTGAGGAGGCAGAGCCTGCAGGCCAGGGAGCCCGCTGACGAACTATCTTCCTACCATTCAAGACAGTTGTTAGTTGGAGCAGAGCACGCTGACTCCTGGAGGCTGATTTCCCGCCAGCCCTTTGCGTGCACCGTCTCCCTTTTCACAGTTTCACCTGAAAGCAGTTGCTATTTGATCATTTATCCTGCTTTCTTTATAAGCATTTTCCCGAACCCTTAAAAAATCCTCATCAATATTTTAATGCCTCCGTTGTCACTCATCCAATGGGTGTGCCATCGTGTAGGGAACCGAGCATCGGTGTTGGATGCTTCGCTTGTTCCAGTTGTTCACTGTCATAAACAACGATGAACATCCCAGGACAAAACCCTGGTCCACAACTCTGGCCACGGTTAGGATGTTTGCTCAGGACTGGATTTGCTGAGGAGAAGGAACGGACTTTATATTTTTACGTTTGAAGGTTTACTGCCAAGTTGCATGATGAAAATACAGTAAGAAACATACTTGTTCAGCCCTCAGCCCAGCAGTGTCTGCGAGTGCCCCTCTCACACCTGCCTGGCTGCCCTTCACCAGCAACAAGAGGTGGAAGGACTGGAGCTGGAGATGCCCTCAGAGTTACTCGGTCCAGCTGCCTGACCAGGTTACAAGTCCCCTCAGCAGCTTTCCTGGTAGGTAGTTGACCCAGCTTCTGCTTACCTACCCCCAGTGACAGGGAGTGCACCGTCGTATGGCCAATGGCCAGAAACCTCATATGTTGGTGGAAAGAAAACCGAAGAAGCGCCCAAATAGTGTCGGCATCATCTGCGTCTCTTCCCAAGACACTGGCCGCCTGGACGACTCTCCCACCCCCACCCCCACCCCCACCCAGCCCCGCTTTCACTGCTTCTGGCACAGGGCCTCCTCCCACTCCCACGCCGCCGCCACTGCTCACTTCCCGGGCTGCCCCCCACGGCAATTCTACCCCAGCTTCAGAGGTCGGGGGACCCAGTCCCTCCTCCCAGCTCAGTCCCTAGTTTGCTGTGTGTCCTTGAGCAAGACCCTTGATTCTCTGGTCTCCAGAGGGCCTGTCTGTGCCTAAAGCGGTGGTTGCCGAGCCCCAGAGAGCTTCGCCGGGGCTCCTGGCAGATCTGAGTCCCCGGAGGGGACGTGGCAGGGGCCCGGGTCAGGAGAGCCTGGTTGGACCTGGCACCCTTCCCGGCTGAGGCGGTGGCGGCCCCTGCAGAGCCGTCAGCATAACCGGCTGTTTCATGCGAAGTTTATGAGAAGAGGCCGTGCCTTTCGGGGAGGAAGCCGAGGGATCGTGTGGGGGGTAGAGAAGCCTTTGTTGTGTCAGAAAGTCCTGCTCCCTTTGGCCCTCCCCTCATCTGTAGGCATAAACCACACTGGGACTGAGCCCTTCCAGGAAGCACCACCCGCTCGCCAGGCCCCATCTCTCCTTTAACCTGCAGGGGGGCAGAGCCCCTGGCCGGCTGAACTGGGGGCCCCGGGGCCTGGCGGGTTTCTCCTCCTGAGCACAGGCCCCAGCTTCATAATGGGGACATGCTTGGGGGTGACGGAAGAGGTGAGTCAAGACTGGGCCTCGCCTCCTGCTTCTCACACTGGAAACGCTTTGGCAAGTCCTGTTCCTCCCCCGGGCCTCAGTTTCGCCATCTGGTGAATGGGTTGGTGATATCCCTGCCCCACAGGCTTATGAGGAGAGGTGAACAGCGGCCTGTAGGATGCGGAGCCCTGAGCGCAAAGCCAGCACACACAGTGCTTCGTAAATATCTGTTCTCGTCGCCTTCCCCTCTGCCCTCCGGCAGCCCAGTCTGCAGAGCTCCTGCAGCCTCCTCAGTCTGGGTCTCTGCCTGAGAATTCCAGAAAGGCACCTAATGCTGCTCCTTTTTCGCTTCCCCACAGCCCCAGGGGTAGCAAGCCCACCTCTACCCGGGCCTCCCCGCATCCTGGGAACCTTCCTCTTACGTTTCGCACCCAGTGGTCTCAGCCCTAGCCTCCCTTTTCCGGGACCGAGCCTGCTCCCTCTCCCTGGATAGGTCTGGAGAGAATCGTACTAAATCGCTGAGGGTGACGAGCACCTGCAGAGCTCAACCATCGAGCTAAGACATTCGTGTGCATGGAAGCAGCCACTCTCCCAGGCCCATCATTACCTGGGTTCCCACATGAAGAGGCTGAGGCACAGAGGTCCAGTGGTTTGCACAGTTTTAAGTGTTTTACGAGTATTATCTCGTGTGACCCTGAGAGCACGCTTCTGTGGTAGCTCCTGTCATTGTCCTTGTGAAGCAACCTGCTCAAGGCCACGGAGCTGGATTTGGATCCAGGGTCTGTGCCCTTAACTTGGTGCCCAACCTCACAAACAGGCAGTTACCCAGGCACACGTTACTATGGAAACAGATCATCTCATAGCTCAGTGCTCCTTAAGCTCTATGGCATGGGAGCCCCCTGGGCCTCGTGTTGAAATGCAGATTCTGAGTCTATAGATCTGAGGTAGGGCCTGTGATTTTGCATTTCTAACGAGCTTCTAGGGCGTGCTGCTCAGGCCAGTCCAGGAAGGACAGGGGACAGGTGTGTAGTCACAGTGCAGAACCTGTGTAAAAGCCTTCTCAGACTCTGAGCCTGCACGTGCCACGGAGGTGACACAGTGTAGGCGGTGTCGGTCTGATGGGGTGGTCACTTCGCAACTTTAGCTGATAGATGCCATAAGCATTCTAGACCAATGTCGTCATATTTCTGGGTGCAGTCTCTTATTTTTAAATACTGGGGCAATGAATTCAACTTTATAAAGCACTAAGCAGCTTGTACATGAGTGTTCACAGCAACATTACTCATAACAGCCAAGAACTGAAAGCAACTCGGTGTCTGTCATGTGATGAATGAGTGCACATAAAACATGGCATGCCCATACAGTGGACTATTTTTCAGTAACAAATTGAAGGAAGTACTGACACATGCCACAATGTGGATGAACCTTAAAATAATGACACTGAGTAAAAGAAGTCAGACACAAAAGGGCCATTATTGCATGATCCCACTTACATGAAATATTTAGAATAAGGAACTCTTTAGAGTCGGAGAGTAGATTAGGGGTTGCCTAGGCCTGAGTGGTGAGGAGGTGTGGGTAGGATGGTGAGTGACTGTTAATGGGTACAGGGTTTCTTTTGGGAGTGACAAAATGTCCTAAAATTAGATTGTAATGATGGTTGTATAACTGCGAGTATACCACAAAACATTGACTTGTACACCTTACATAGGTAAAATGTAGAATCATGTCTCAATAAAGCTATTTTTAAAAATGCCATGTAGAAAAAGCTAGTTTCCTTAATATATAGCTCAACTGATTTTCTTTCTTTTCAGATTTAACCTATTGGAACTACTAACTATCCACAGCGTGTATACCTTTTGGAGGCCACCCTATATCTACTCAAGTATTCTTTTCCCACCTGAGGACAAACAGAGCTACTGTTTTCTAAGGGTTGCCTGGTATTCGCACATTTGCAGTTCCAGTGCAGTCACAGGACATCGGGGTGGTTTCCACTCTCCCGCTATTACACACAATGCTCCAGTGAATAATGTGCATGTGTGTGTGCGTGAACATGTTATTACACACAATGCTCCAGTGAATAATGTGCGTGTGTGTGCATGTGAACATGCTATTACACACAATGCTCCAGTGAATAATGTGCATGTGTGTGAACATGCTATTACACATAATGCTCCAGTGAATAATGTGCATGTGTGTGTGCATGAACATGCTATTACACACAATGCTCCAGTGAATAATGTGCATGTGTATGCGCGTGAACATGCTATTACAATGCTCCAGTGAATAATGTGCGTGTGTGCGCATGAACATGCTATTACACATAATGCTCCAGTGAATAATGTGCACGTGTGTGCATGAGAACATGCTATTACACACAACGCTCCAGTAAATAATGTGCATGGAAGTGCAGTTACAAAACACCAAGAAAAATACCAAACCCCAGCAGGGAAAAAGATTTACAAAGGATTCGAACTGAAAGTTTACAGATGGTTCTTAAATGCACAGGGAACATCTCTCTTGCTCCTAATAGAAGACGAACGAGTCAAAGCCACTCCGAGAAGACTGCCTCTCAGGTCAGCAGTGATGAAGGCTGTTGGTGAGGAGGTGAAGTCAGGACACCGGGGGAAGGCAGTGGCAATTTGTCGATACCTTTAAAACTTAAAGTGCATGTCCACTTTTATTTCTAGGAGTTTATTCCGCAAATGTTCTCTCTCTTTCTACACACACACACACACCCACATGCTCACACGTATGCGCATGCACACGCACACGCACACATGCACATTATTCACTGGAGCATTGTGTGTAATAGCGGGAGAGTGGAAACCACCCCGATGTCCTGTGACTGCACTGGAACTGCAAATGTGCAAATACCGGGCAACCCTTAGAAAACAGTAGCTCTGTTTGTCCTCAGGTGGAAAAAAGATACTTGAGTAGATATAGGGTGTCCTCCAAAAGGTATACACGCTGTGGATAGTTAGTAGTTCCAATAGGTTAAATCTGAAAAGAAAGAAAAATCAGTTGAGCTATCAGCTGTTCAGTGTGTATACCTTTTTGGGGACATCCTGTATAGATCTTATAATAACATGTCCAAGATACATTGTTAAGAAAAAAAGAAAAAGAAAGGGGCAGAGCCAGTACAACGTCTCTAAACGAGCAAAGGAGAGAAAGTGTGTGTGTACATATCCTATATAATAAAAGGCTAATATGCAAATTGACTCAACGGCAGAATGACTGGTTGCTATGATGTGCGCTTACCACCAGGGGCAGTGCACTCCCATAGGGGGAGTGCCACTCAGCCAGAAGCTGAGTTCATGGCTGGTGAGCTCAGCAGAGGTGATGAGAACTGCTCCTGCCTCAGGGGCAGCAATAAGGATGTCCGACTGCCAGCCTGGGGAGCAGGCTAGGCTGAGGGATGCCTCTTTGCCCCCAGTGCACGAATCTCATGCACCGAGCCTCTAGTGTTGCAAATGTTTGTAAATGCGGAGTGTGTCTTTGGGGTGCGGTGCCTCCAGGTCGGGGAGAGGGTGGCAGGGAGCAGGGGTGAGGCACCGCATCTGTACGAAGCTGCAGTGCCCATGTTGCCTCGTCAGTAACCATTAAAACTGTGTGCGGTTCCAGTGCCTCTCTGTGACAGCTGAGCTAAAGAAGTGACTCCTAGCGCCACCAAGGACTTCGCTCCCGTAACTGAGAAAGATGTGCATCCCCCCTTCCCCCATCTCCTTTGCGCTCTGCCTCCCAGCCTTGATTCCTGAGTGTGCTCTGGGGTGACCCTGGTATTCTCTGGACTGGGGACAGAGTGCGTGCACATGGGACACAGGGTATGAGAGCTGAAGAGGGGGACCCCAGGGGGGGCAGCATTTTGGCTTGGTGGACCCCAACCCCCTGTGTTTGTTTCCTGTCCTCCAGGCACGCCCCAAAGGCGAGGGCCTGACCCCATACCAGGGCAAAAAGCGCTGCTTCGGCGAGTACAAGTGCCCCAAGTGCAAGAGAAAATGGATGAGCGGGAACTCCTGGGCCAACATGGGGCAGGAGTGCATCAAGTGCCACATCAACGTATACCCGCACAAGCAGGTGAGCGGGCGGGGCGGGCGGGGGTGCGGGAAGCAGAGGGCTCGGGGCTCTGAAGGGCTGAGGGAGGGTGACTGTCTCTCTTAGGCCTTCTTATGGCAAGGATGAGACCAGATCCCTCCAAGTCAGCTTTCTTTCCTGTCTCACCTGAGATGGGGTGAGAGAACACCACTGCCCGGGGACGGGGGGAGGATAAGGGGCAATGCCCCGAGGCCCTGAGACCACAGCCCGGGTGTGTTCGGGATGCGATGAACTTGGATGCTGCTGAGAGACAGAGGGGGTGGGAGGGCAGCAGGCTGCACAGGAAACATGCGCGTTGTTCATTGATTCCTCCAGCCCAGTCACGTATGCGGGGCAGCTGCAGGGTGCCAGGCGCTGCGCGCAGGGCTAGTGACCAAGGCACCCAGAGGCCTGCCCTGGGGGGAAGGGCAGCTGATCCTGGGAGGACCCCTCACTGCAGCTGCCAGGAGGAAGAGACATTTACTCTGGGACCTGAAGGAGGAAAGGGAGCCAGAGCTTTCCCAAGGAGGGGGCGGCCATCCTAGAAAGGGGGGCGTGAGGCCACAGGACTTGGGTGCTCTAGGCCCAGAGCTCTGTGGGGGAGAAGGAGAGTGGAGTGAGAGGAAGGGGTGGGGCACTGAATGGCGGGCACCCAGAGGGGACTTCTGAGCAGCAAGGCATCTGCTCTCCTGTGAGACGGTTACTCTTGGTTGTGTCGGGTTAGTTTCGGGGTAGGGCGCCCTGAGAGATTGAAAATGAGAAACCAGAGGAAAGTACCACGTGAGCTGGCCGAGGTCTGAGTTAGGGGGTGCTCCATCTGGATTCTACACAAGTGTCACCGGGTTGGATGTGGAAGGCGCGGGCAGGGCAGGGATCTAGAACAATGGGTGAGTGGTTGTCAGCCAGGTGAGCAGCCTGGCTGGGGGCGGGGTGAACTAGGGGTTTGCAGGGGGAGGAGGGGAGAGTGTGTTGGAGGGAAGAAGGTGATGAGCTGGGCGTATTTAGACAAATTGGGTAATGCATGATCCTGGGGTGTCAGACTCGGTGGCAGGAAGGGAAGCCACAGTGGCCCTGATGGAGAGGTGGGGCCAGGCCTGGGGAGGCCAGGGAGCCAGGAAGCTGGACAGAGAGGAGTGGCTGCAGGGGATGCCCAGGAGATGGTAGGGGAGGGGTCGCTGTTGAGGAGGCAGTGGGACACTGAGGAGCAGGGGCTGGCTAGTTGTCCCTGTGTCAGCTGCGTCACCAAGAAAAGTGGCGGCAGCAGGAGGCGGAGTAGCCGGAGGGAGAGGGAGGCAGAGGGGTGCGGAAGCGGGCACTGGGGCACTTGGGGAGGCCCCCCTGAGGCAGTGATGTCAGACTGAGCTCAGATGGGAAGTGGAGGGTCATGGACTCAATGGGCTGGGTGGGGGTGGCAGAGGGGACGGGCACTGCTGCTGAGGGGACAGCAAGTGCAAATAAGGGGTAGGGCTGGCACGGAGCGTGTGGGAGGAGCTGGGGGGGAACGGAGTGCGGAGGGGGGGTGCTGCTGGGCCGTTGGAGGCCAGGCAGAGAATTTGGCCCTTGTCCTACTAGAAGAAGGAGGAGAAGATGCTCGTGGTCCAAATGCTCTGTGATTGTATGACCCTCGTGCTGGCCTCCGTTTCCTGTTTGCAGGCTCGCCATCCTCCACCCCCAAGGTTTTCATGGTCCTGTCACCCACAGTCACGCACAGGCGGACAGACTGGAAACTGGGGCAGGCCCACAGCCTAAGGGTGCTGAGGGACAGGCCCAGGCCCCGGTGACCAGGGGGAGGGCAGGCACAGGGCAGACAGTGTGTGGGAGCATGTCGGGGGCTGGGCTGGGCTGGGGTGGGCAGTCTGAAGGAGCCCGGCCAGTTCCTAAGCTCTCCTGGTGACTCCTGTCAACGCCTGGGCCCAGGCCACAAACACACACCGTCCTGATGGTCAGAGGCTCGCCTGCGCTGGGCTCCGTGCTCCCAGCCCTGGGCTCCGCGCTCCCAGCCCTGGGCTCCGCGCTCCCAGCCCTGGGCGTGGCCGTGTTTTTCGGGGGGCTCGTGGGCTCTCGCCAGGTCTGTGCAGGTGCTGAAAGAAGGTGAAGGCCGGGGGTGCTAGGTGTCCCAGGAGCTTCCTCTCCAAGCGAACAGAACAGTCAGACAAGGTTAGCCACTGGCATCAGGATCGCGGGCGTGGTCACCCTGGTACCGTGTGCCAAGCCCCCGCATGTCCCCCATCTGTGCTCTGCCCTCTGCCCTCTGCCGGGTTCATCCCGATTTTGCAGGCACATGGGGTCCCCAGAGTCCCCAGGTGGAGGTGGGGCCCAGAGCTGAACTTGCCCTTGTCTATTGAACTGTGGGAGCCTGGTCTGAGGCCCACGGACCCACTTTGTACCCCAGCTCGGCCACTGGGAACTGGGCCCACGTGCTGGACCAAAGTGCCATGTTCCCGGTGCAGGAGGGGAGGTGGGTCTCAGTGACGGGAGAGGCAGCCATGAGGAAGGGGATGGCCGCAGTGAGCGGTGGCGGGCACTCCTCCCCCAGTACTTTATACGTTCGTCCTCTCGGCCACCCCATGAAGTCAGCTCTCTTGTTTCCCCGAACTACAGAGGAGCAACATGAGGCAAGGGGTGTGCGTGACTCACCCCAGGTTAGTAGAAAAGAGGGAGAAAGTCCGGGGCTGCAGGGGGCAGATGAGTAGCCTGGCTGGGGATGCGGGGACCCGGGCGGACAGGCCACGTGGCTGTCGGTCCGGGGATCCAGAATGGGTCAGTTCCTGCAGGGACTCAGGTGGGCAGGGGCTGGGGGCTGAGCTGGGGGTCTGAGGCTCGTCCTTGCGACTTTTACACCCTCTGTGACCTAAGCAGAGACGCATGACCGATGGCCCAAGGCGGGTGGGACCCACTTTCTGCAGTGGCTCCAGCCTCCCAGGCCCTGCCCCTCCATTGCCCAGCAGCCCTTCCTCCATGCCAGGCCCATGCTGGCTTCCTCAGGCCGGCAATGCCTCATCAGGTTCCTGCTTTCTCTCCTGCCAAGCTCGGTCGAGCACAGCCTCCCTGACCCCCTCCCCATCTCCGTGCCCAGGGTCAGAGTCCCTGGCCCAACCTGGAAGGCTCTTCCAAGAGCATGTGGCCTGCTTTCCTGTCCCCAGACCCTCCCCAGCCATCCAGCCCTTGTCTGTGGAGCGCTCGCTGTGGTAGGGAGACTGGAGCCCAGGCAGGACCCGAACTTGAGCACCAAGGGGCCCAGGACTGGGCTCCCATCGCCACCCCGCCCCCGTCTCCTGCCACGGGGGTCTCCTCCCTCAGGGAGGCTGCAGACCGGGCAGAGGGTGAGGGGTGGTGTCGGGAGCTTTTGAAGAGCTGAGAGGGAGGGTTTGGCATCCTGCCCCTGATCTCCGTAGTGGAGAGGGGCTGCTTTATTTCTCCTGCCCCCTGAGCTCTGACCTCCGGGGCAGCCATCTCCTGAGAACCCTCCTCTTCCCCGCTGCTTCCTCCCCTGCCACATCTGCTTTCTGTCAGGCTCCAGCTGAGCCCCCTTCCCGCCCTGCCCCCCACAGAGGAAAACACTTGGGGCTTTGCCTCACTGCAAGGGTGGGGTTGGCCTGGGCGATTAGTCCCAGCTGCTGTGTGTTTCCCTCCATGGAGGGTGGAGGGGAGTCATCTTGACAGCTTCTCTGCACCTTCACCCAGACGGGGCTGAGCCAGGACCCAGAGGGGGAACAGCAGAGGGGGGCAGGGCACTGATAGGGTCACAGCAAGGGAGATGGAGAGGATGTTGCAGGGGGTGGTTTGGGACTCAGCTGGCTCCCCTGCTCCCAGCCTGCCCCCAGCCCTACGTAGCACTAATAGTAATAATATTATATGATACTAATACTGACCAACACTTTGCTTTTCATGTGCCAGGCACTGTCTTAACAATTTTGTGTATGTTAGCTTATTTAATCTCCCCCCAACAACCCTATCAAGTGGGTCTTCTTATTAGCCCAGTTTTAC
>PVJC01052117.1:0-11248 GCA_004026665.1 Murina feae
TTGCATCAGGAGTAAACTGTCTGCCTAGGCCGGCTGGGCCTCTCTCTGCTCACGGCAACATTGTTGCAATTATAGAAGCCACAGAGCTGAAGTAAACAGAAGGCTTCATTACCTGCCTGGGCCTTGGCTTAAAGCAACAGTTTCAATTATAAAAGATAAATAAACCCCAGAAACCTGCTTCTAGCCAGCTTGCTGGGACGTTGGGTCAATGGGAGCTGTGGGCAACCTGAAAGCCTGAAAACACCCCTCAGCTCCTCACCCAGGCTGCCCAGGCACCCCAGTAGGGACCCAAACCCTGAAGGGACTGTGGGTGGCCTGTAAACACCCCTCAGCTCCTCACCCAGGCTGGCCACACCCCAATGGGGTGAGGGTCCACACTGGGGGGCTTGGCCAGCCTGCAAACAGCCATCAGCCCCTCACCCAGGCTGGCCAGGCACGCCAGCAGGTGGACATCCCCTGAGGGGTCCCAGACTTCGAGAGGGCACAGGCCGGGCTGAGGGACACCCTGAGTGCACAAATTTTTGTGCACCGGGCCCCTAGTGGTAAATAACAAGGTTCACATGTGACTTCAACTGAAATTCAAATAAGGATAAACACAATCTGAGATGCTCTCAAGTGTGTTTATTTTCTAATATCTACTTATACCACTCTACAAAACGCTCTGTAACATTGTTAAAGAAAACTTCTGAAACCTTTACAGTGGGACTTAGAGCCCGTTTACCTAGCCATCAAAACATCATGCAGACAACTATTTTCTTAGAGGGTATTAAGCTTTGTGGACTTACTAACAGGTGATGGTACATTTTAATTCCACCTACCCCAAGCATATAGCTTTCAAATAAAACAACGTCCATTCCTTTTGAACCACTTCAGATTAAGTTTTTTGTTTTCCCCAGTCACAGCCTCGGGCTCACGGCAGATTTGTAAAGAATATACCAATGACTTCTAGGATTCCTCATCTAGCAGTGCTGATGTTCATGTCATCACAGGTAGAAGAGAGAATTGGCCAGTTCCAGACTCGTTTCTTTGTGGATGCTCTGTGCCACAAGGAAGGTCAGCTTGTGCGCGTACTGGCACGGCGCTGGGACACTGACTAAGCCCTGAGGGAGAAAAGATGAGTGGTAATTAAGAGGATAACTTGTTCTTCAAAGCCATTTTTCCCTGAGATTCTTCATCTGCTAGATACATACACAGTAGGTTATGTTTGTGAGTAAAGAGTAACCAGACCCAACCAACAAAGGGCATCTGCTCACTGGGCCTTATGCTCACTGGGCAGAATGGGGCGGAGACCGGTCTGGCTTCGTGGCGCTGGGAGCTGGGAGCTACCGCACTCAGGGCTAATCTATGTTTCCTTCAACTTCATGTTCCTAGGTGCTCAGGAAGAATCTCAGCCTTGGACGCTGAGAGCAGATCTCGGCCTCATGCACAGGCACACAGAACAGGGCCAGGCCCCTCCCTCTCCCACCAGACCTCTGAGCTGGCTTCAACTTCCACTGTAACGTGGAAATAACAATATCCTCATTTCCTCCCAGGCTTGCATAAGCTAATGAGTATATACAATAAAGTCCTCTGGGAATGATAAATATGAATGCGTTAACAGCTATTGCCATTTCATTTCTATGACAGACTGGGTTTCTCCCACTGTGGACTCAAGGAGTCACTCATTCATTCACCCATTCATCCATTTCTCGTTTGTGAGAAGTCGGGCATTGTGCGAGGTGTAGAGATACAAAAGTAAACTGAGGAAGAATTCCTGGGGGGGAACCTTGACTGTCGGTACTCGAGTGTCAGCAGACGGCTGTCACTCACCGGCCAGTTGTAGTACAGGTGGCACAGTTTGAATGTAAGTCTCTGCATGTGGTCGGGCTTCAAGCCGTTGTCATCGTAGATGACGTTGTAGTAGGTGGGATTAACAGTTCCCCGACAGGCGGCTTGGCTGATCAAGTAGAAGTCATACCTGAGGGGGGAGATGGAATGAATGTGAGAATGAAGGCAAAGAGAACGAGGCCAAACCGGAACAATACACAGTGCATGTTTCATTGAACATCGTTTCCTAACAGCACTTACCACTCCGGACGTGTGGCCTCTGAATCCACCACGGTGCCAAGGGGCGGGTTCTGTAAGGTGCGGTTCTGCTCCATGAAGAACCGTGGCATGCACCTCTTCCTGACCACAATCACCGACAGCTTGGAGCTGGGAGCCAGAGAGACAAGAAAGTAAGACAGAGAATGAAAACCCAGCCATGCTGCTTTCTATCTTCTGAGTTTTAAAGAAAAGTAAGCTGACACAGAGTGATTCTAAGTTCTGATGGAATAAATGAATGAATAAATTCATTAGAAAAGCACTGCAATGATGAAGAAAATAAAAATCACCCCAATCTCTCCTCCCCCAGACGTACACGCAACTTTTAAATGAGGTATTGTCCTCATCTGCTGCGAGAAGTGTGGGAGGTCCCATCATCTGGCTAGTTTATATCATTTAAGGGGAGGTATGGTTAACAGGACAATGGACGTAAAGGAGCACATTAACAAATGATCTTCCAGAATTATCTGTGGAGACGAGATTCTTTTCCAGTAGCAAGTCGCCCTATTTACCTTCAGCCTGCCTCTCAATTTCTCAACAGGAGAAGAAGAACCACAAGTCCCTCTTCCTCTTCAAATCATCGCCTTTGAACCATGCAAAACACACTCTTGAAAGGATGGATGAGTGAACCAAACACACATCTGGGCCAAATGCTGAATGACCAAGTGCTAAAGCCAGCATTTGGAAAAGCCAAGGCCAAATCCAAGTATCGACCGTCACGGAAGGGACCTCTGGGATGCAAAGGTCACCGTGAAATTTCCCCTTAAGCATTTTAATTATTTAAAACACATATTATTGTTTCCAATGTTGAGACTCAAACGTTGGTGTCCTGGTGCTAGAAAACTAACTTCTTAGCACGCTCAGCAATCCCTGAATGGCACACATTCACCTGCCACCAGTGAGTAGGGAGAGATTTGGGCTGACAATTTAGATGCAGCTGAAGATGATCTTGCCCTCAAACCATCATGTTCTCCCTCTTAACAGCCACTGATGAGGTTACGGCAGCTCCTTTGTGGCTCTTTGCTGCAACAGTTGGTTGATGGAGGCGATGATGGTGGTATAACCCTGCAGATGCCCACTGTGCACTGCTTGGAAGATGCTCTCTGAATATTTTCAGATTATCATCCTCCTCCTAGCCCCCCTTTCCAGTTTTAATATTTTTCTTGCACTTGACATAATGAACGTTGTACTGAAACCTGGAAGCTAGACACGTGGCAGTGGAGTGAGGTGCCTGGTGTTGAAGACGGTCTCATTTACATGTGGCAGTGGAGCGAGGGGCCTGGTGTTGAAGACGGTCTCATTTCCACGTGGCAGTGGAGTGAGGTGCCTGGTGTTGAAGATGGTCTCATTTCCACGTGGCAGTGGAGTGAGGGGCCTGGTGTTGAAGACGGTCTCATTTCCACGTGGCAGTGGAGTGAGGGGCCTGGTGTTGAAGACGGTCTCATTTCCACGTGGCAGTGGAGTGAGGGGCCTGGTGTTGAAGACGGTCCGATTTCCACGTGGCAGTGGAGTGAGGTGCCTGGTGTTGAAGATGGTCTCATTTCCACGTGGCAGTGGAGTGAGGGGCCTGGTGTTGAAGACGGTCCGATTTCCAGGTGCAGCTCAGCTTTCACAGCACTCACTCCTCTAGCGTAGACCTCGGCCGCACACCAGGGCCTGCACTTCACAGGGTCAGCCCAATGTGTGGGTCAGGGCCTTGAGCTTGAAGCCATAGCTTGTTGTTCCCCATGGCACATTAACATGTCTGCTCATGTTCACCTGCCAGCAGCCCCGCGGGCTTTCCGCTGCATCTCAGTGTCAGGCTCTGGGGGATGTCCCCCAGGCGCCCAAAGCTCATGCCTCCCAGGCTATTTCCATAAGACCATCCTGACTACCCTCCAACCTAGGGAAAATCAACCTATTCAGATGCAGAAACAGAGCAAAACTTAACGGCATCAAAGGGATGTGCTGACATGACATGCAGTAGTTCTAACAGTTACAACAAATGTGCCACTAGTGTAATCGGGAGCTGGAGAAAGAACAGTGAACTGAGTACCTGGTATTTGAACTTGCTTCTCTCACACTGCTCAGCAGCTGTGGAACTTCATATTCAAGAAGTGTTTGGAGCTGACCATTCCCTACGCCGTCACGGTACACAATAATCCGTGCGGGCAAACCGTGATTGTACTTGTACCATTTGTTGAGCGCTCCTGCAGAATTTGGTACAAGAAAAGAATGACTCGCACAGGCTAACAAAGAATAGAATTCCCATTAAGTGTTAGTGGTTAGCCCTAGATGGCTCAGTGAAGAGGGTATTGGCCTGCAGACTGAATGGTCCAGGGTTCGATTCTGATCAAGGGCACATGCCCGGATTTCGGGTTGATCCCCAGTGGGTGTTGTGCAAAAGGCAGCCGATCAATGATTGTCTCTCATCATTAATGTTTCTATCCTTCGCTCCCTCTCCCCTCCTCTCTGAAATCAATTTTAAAAAATTAAATTTTTTTTAATGTTTAAATAAGTTTGCTGTTTCAAACCACTGTGAAACAGTGGTTTGTATTTGTAAGCACATAAAAACAAATAACTTTAGGGAACATTCCTACCTCTTTGCTATTTGAGGAATCATAATGATTTCTATGGCAAAATAGATTAAGTCCTAACTGGTTTGGCTCAATGGATAGAGCGTCGGCCTGCAGACTGAAAGGTCCCAGGTTCAGTTCTGGTCAAGGGCATGCACCTTGGTTGCGGGCACATCCCCACTAGGAGGTGTGCAGGAGGCAGCTGATCGAGGTTTCTCTCTCATCGATGTTTCTAACTCTCTATCCCTCTCCCTTCCTCTCTGTAAAAAATCAATAAAATATATTTTTAAAAAAGATTCTTAAGCTTAGCATATTGCAGCAGTAAAATTTTAATATTTGAGCAATAAATCAAAACTTAATTCATGCACTAGACATACAAATTCTTTATATGAACAAAATTAATACTAATTTAGTTTTTTTAAGTGTTTAAACCCTCTCAATAAGTACAGACGGATAACTTCAGTTCATTTTCTTCTTTAATAAGCTTGGATATGAAAATATAAGGAAAGACCTTAGCTGTTACTCTGGAAACATCTCCCCAGGGACTCACCCAATTAGATTCCATGTCTCACTGACAATGTAAGTTTTATACACATTTCCACCCACACTAAGTAGAAACCACCTAAAGGCAGAGACCAGACAGTAACTCCCACCCAAGAGGAACTTTTCTAACCACTAAAAAAAAAGACCAGGTTTTGAAGTAAGAAGAAAGTAATCTAATCTAATAAAAGAGTAATATGCAAATTAACCACCACTCCAAAACACCTAAGCCACGCCCACCAGCCAAGCCATGCCCACTAGCCAATCAGAGCAAATTAACCCTGCCAAGATGGTGGCCAGCAGCCACAGAGCTAGAGCAAACAGGAGGCTTCCGCTGTACTAGCCATGGAGGAAATTGCCTGCCTAGGCCGGCTGGGCCTCTGCTCAAGGCAACAAAGTTTCAATTATAGAAGCCATGGAGCTGAAGCAAATAGGAGGCTTCATTGCCTGCCTAGGCCTCCACTCAAGGCAACAAAGTTTCAATTATAGAAGATAAATAAACCCCAGAAACCTGATTCCAGCCAGCCTTGCTGGGACCTTGGGTCAATGGGAGCTGTGGGCAACCTGAAAATGGCCCTCAGCCCCTCACCCAGGCTGGATACACCTCCATGGGGTGAGGGTTCCCACTGAGGGGCTTGGCCAGCCTGCAAACAGCCATTAGCTCCTCACCCAGGCTGGCAGGCATGCCAGCAGGTAGACATCCCCCAAGGGGTCCCAAACTGTGAGAGGGCACAGGCCAGGCTGAGGGACCCTCCCCCCAAGTGCACAAATTTTTGTGCACTGGGCCCCTAGTAATATAATAAAGATGCAGTGATTCTTTTGTGTATATATTGTATATACAATTATATAAGTTTATCATCCAGGAAATTCATTTTAAGTTGATAGATGATCATACATATAAGTCCATTACCAACACCTATCACCAAACTCACTTTCTTAATAGGAAAAAAACTCTTTAAAAAATCCCAAAGATTACAGATGGGAAAACACAGCTCGGGGAGGGAGTGAGGTGCACAAGCACACCTTTCAGATCCAGGCCTGGGCTGGCCGGGGGTTGGGAACTCCAGGTCCCTCTTTCCACCAAGTCACACTGTGAAGAGGGCACCTTCCTCACCTGCTGTCTTCCCCATCTTCTCCTGTTATGCCACACTGCCTGCTAACATCCCCAAAGCTTCTCTCCTGTTTCTGTACCTAACACTGCTCTGTTGTAATCCTTGTTCCTCTGGGTAGGTTTCTTTTGGCCTTGGATTTACTTGCCAGAGCCACCAGCAGCTACAAAGTCCCCCTCCTCCTGACTTTCTGTTTATTACATGCCAACGACAATGTGAATTCCACAGACTGACTGTTAGAGTCAGGACACAGCTCTGGGGATCTGCAACTGGCTGCCCACTGACTCAGGTAGGCTTGACGAGTTTGATTCCTCCTATCTGCTCTACTATCAGCGCATGGACCTTGGTCTGAAGGAACCGTCTTGGAGCCCACCCGCACTGTTATGGTTTTAGTACCGGTCATGAAAACTTTTAAGCAGTCTGCAACCTCAGCGGTTGTTCTCTGAAGGATACAGCGGGAAAACCACCTAAAATAAGCAAAAAACAAAGGTAAAGTTCAAAAATGTCTACTATACACATGCATTAGGGTCAAATGAAGAAATAAACATTACAAATAAAAATCAATGTTGTTCATGCTATATTTTGTATATGCTATATGGTCACAATTATATCAAAATCTCACCCTCCCCCCCAAATGAAATTTATTGAAAAAAGAAACTAAAGCATTGTGCTGACATCAGACATATCTGGGTTCAAATCCTGGCTGTTTACTCATCAACTACATGTCTCTGCTACGCGAACCTAAGCTTCAGTTTCCTCACCTGTAACAAGGACATTTACAAGCTGGTATGATAGTTACTACCTCATGGGATTACGTAAAAATTAAATTAGATAATATACATAAAGTGCTTAGCACAGGCCACATAAAAAGCACTAACAGAGGCCTCTCGGTTATTACTATAAAGGAATTTATTAGTTTAGCAGTAGATTTCTACTTTCAAAATAGTCCAAGCTTTCCCAAGCATAAGCTTCCACTTCTAATGGTGAGCCTTTTGGACTTAAAAAAAACTTAACATGATTAAGTTATTTACATTTCAGAAGCACGTTTTCTTGCTAAAGTCATCGATTAGTTCAAAGCACTTAGAAAATGAAGGGTACAACACTACTACGTATGTGTCCACAGTATTATAGTTCTCTAAAGACAGGCACCAGTAACGATGCAGTTAGGACGCTGCTAACGGGCTGGACATCCTTTCTCTGCTTGATCAGGGAAGCGATTCGTGTTGCAGGGATCTCTTTCAGCCTGGAATGAAGCTGGAGGCATGCTGCTATTTTCCCTGTTTCCCCCAATCCCGAGTAGATACCTAACCACAAACTTAATGGAGTAAATCAAACAGCCTAAGCCTAGGAAGAAGGAATTTTCCAACAGCTCCTACTGCCTCAAAGCATTGTTTAGTTACAAATATGGAAATAATTCTAAGAACTACAATTTAATAAGAACTATGAGCTCATGTTTAACATGTTATCCCTAATCCTGCCTATGTGTTGTTTTCCTGCCTATGTTTTAATAGTTGTGCAAACAGCAAACACCGTATCAAGTGTCTGTGAGCATTAATAACAGAATAACAAGCATGAATCCAATCTGACTCTCAACTGCTTGACATAAAGTATGTAAAGTTCCTAGTGTGATGCCTAATACAGTGCAGATGTTCAGAAAATAAATGCACAAGAATTCCTACATGGCCATCCTTTTGAGACTATGACTAGCATATGAGTAATAGCTTGTCCTAATGTATGTGTAAAAATAGCTTTTTAGGTGGCGATGTATTGCCCCAATAGTATCAATCACTTATATGTCAGTATAATTTATGACCTTAAGTATTCACATTTTAAAAATAAGTAAAGAATACAAACCATTCCTTGCTGTATAGTCTTCAGTTAAACCACAATGAATATTTACATGGTAGAAGAGTATGTTAGAGTCGTTGTAAAAGTACCTGGTGATTCTGAGGTTAATACTGGCCACAAATCCGACCACCACCATTCCCTTGTTGAATGCATCTTTACAGACATCGATGCCAACAACCATCAGGGACTTTAACTGTAAAATTAAATTTTTGATGATTTTAATGGGATGAGGTATTACTTCCTCCGACAATGACTTAATATGAAAGTTTTAAAGATTACCCCCATTATTTAATTATTCAAGTTAAAGCTATGTGCCAGGAAGATCAAGGTCCAGATGAGGCAGATTATTAAACCGGAAACCAAAGAGACTTAAAGAGGAAGGGAAGAATAGGTACATACTTTGCTTTAAGAGACTCACTACAGTCCAAAATAGCAGCCATCCTTCATGGAGATGGCCGTGAGTCATCATTGGCTCAAAGGATTCTGGGAAAGTGCTCAGTCCATTTATCCCCTGACTCTGGGTGGAAGGAGTCTGAAGAGCAATTCCAGCCCCCTTTCTTCACATCTCTAAGGAATCCCTACCTGGCTATGCAGCTGGGGTCACCCTGCTTATGGGAGCATAAAAGAACGGGCTACATTCCCTCAGTTCTCATTCCCGCACTCCCTCCCACAGTGGCCACAGCTCAGGAAAGAGAAGAGGGTTTTATCAGTTTCCCACACAGTTTGGAGACTCGGGTGATAGGTTCTGCCAGGTCTCCAAGGTTTGGGGAGGCCCAACCAGGATGCAAGGCTACTCTGAGAGTTAGCAGCTGGTGAAAGCAGATGAAGGCAAAGGCCCAGGGACACAGATTTTAAACAGCTGCCAGAGGCTCTAAAGCAAGTCTTTCTAAGTCTATGCCAAACTAGATCCTCTCCCCTGAACTATTCTGTTATCAGCTTAACTGAAGCTCCATGAGAATTTCAGGGGGCTACGCCTCACCTGTGCACACCTTCACAGTGGCTTGTGTAAGCCAAACCCAGACCAGAGCTCAACAAGCAAAACAAATACCTCCGGGATCCTGTAAAAATATCTCCTACTTTAATTTCATTTTTTAAATGAATTAATCAGCCCGGCCGGTGTGGTTGAGTGGTTGAGTGTCAACCTATGAACCAGGAATTCACAGTTCAATTCCCTGTCAGGTTACATGCCCCAGGTTGCAGGCTCAATCCCCAGTGTGGGGTGTGCAGGAGGCAGCCAATCAATGATCCTCTCTCATCATTGATATTTCTCTTTCTCTCTCCCTCTCCCTTCCTCTCTGAAATCAATTTTAAAAAATATTTTTAAACAATGAATTGATCAGTTGACTGATTACTAAAAGGACAAGAGTGACAGATTCCTCACAGGGATCTCAACGGCCCACAGCTCGCCTCCGAGTTTGCAGGTTATCTGCATGGCAATCTTGGTGGCAATACTCATCATCATCCCTTGTTTACTCAAGGTCCGAGCAAGCACACACTGGCTTGGGACTGGGCAGTCGGAGCTCAGATATTTTTTAATGGATTCATAATAGTTCTGCTGAGTGGAAGGCAGAATACACATGACCTAAAAGCAAAGCAAAAAAAAAAAAAAAAGAGTCAATTTACTTATGCTTACAAGTTGCTTTTTATAGAAAAATGAATACATGGATTCTTCAAACATCTTTTGCCCTTAAGTTCTCAAGAGGCAAATGTGAACATGCCTGCAGGTCTTTAAACGTTGACAATTAATCAAGGCCATTTGAAACGCCTTCTCATCAGCCATCCACTCCACAGAGCCCAGCTCTGTCTCATCATCTCCCTCAGCCAACCCTTCCCTTCCCCTTCACTTCTCTACTGATTTCATTCTGTCTCATCCTCAAGTTCCCTTCTCACTGAGCTCTGCCTCCAGCCACCTGCCCCCTCTCTGCATGACCCTCCATGGCTCTCCTGCCTCACCCCCTCTGCCTCACAACTTCACCCACAGAGAATTGGCTTACACTGTGGTCTTTTCCCCATAGGTACTGAACAACCAAAATAAAGGAAACAAAAACAACATATCTTTTGTTTCCTAGTACATGAAAGTAGGGATATGGGAAGAGAGAAAATAAGGAGAAAGAAACTCCGGGTCCCCTGATATTTTTTAAGCCCACCCAGCTCTGTCACTGCCCTCCTTATCAGGTATTTCCCTCAGAGAAGGATGACCCCTGGACCACCTCCACCTCCTTTCTACCTTCTGTTCTCTACCTTCAAAGCCCCTCATAAACTATAGAAAAGATAGGTATTGTTATGATAAGCAAAAGAAAACAAATGAAGTTACTTTTTCATCTACTGATCTGTTCAAAATCATAATGCCCAGTGCTAAAGTTATTTACACTTGATTATAGAAAGTAGGAAAAGTTATTCTTTTTTATTTTTTTTAAAAATATCTTTATTGTTCAGATTGTTACAGTTGTTCCTCTTTTTTCCCCCATGGCTCCCCTCCTCCCAGTTCCCACCCCAACCTCTGTCCCCATCCCCCGACCTGTCCTCATCCATAGGTGTACGATCATTGTCCATTCTCTTCCCGCACCCCCAACACCCTTTACCCCCGAAAATTGTCAGTCCACTCCCTTTCTATGCCTCTGATTCTATTCTATTCACCAGTTTATTCTGTTCATCAGATTTCTTATTCACTTGATTTTTAGACTCACTTGTTGATAGATATGTATTTGTTGTTCATAATTTTTTGTCTTTATTTTTTCTTCTTCCTCTTCTCAAAGGATACCTTTCAGCATTTCATATAATACTGGTTGGGTGGTGATGAACTCTTTTAGCTTTTTCTTGTCTGTGAAGCTCTTTGACTGACCTTCAATTCTGAATGATAGCTTTGCTGGGTAAAGTAATTTTGGCTGTAGGTTCTTGCTGTTCATCACTTTGAGTATTTCTTGCCACTCCCTTCTGGCCTGCAAAGTTTCTGTTGAGAAATCAGCTGACAGTCGTATGGGTCTCCCCTTGTAGGTAACTAACTGCTTTTCTCTTGCAGCTTTTAGGATTCTCTCCTTGTCTTTTGCTCTTGGCATTTTGATTATGATGTGTCTTGGTGTGGTCCTTCTTAGGTTCCTTTTGATTGGGGTTCTC
>PVJC01052118.1:0-11251 GCA_004026665.1 Murina feae
TAGAGAACCCAGAAATCGACCCGAACCAATATGCTCAATTAATATTTGACAAAGGAGGCAAGAACATAAAATGGAGTCATGACAGTCTCTTCAATAAATGGTGTTGAGAAAATTGGACAGATACATGCAAAAAAATGAAACTAGACCACCAACTTACACCATACACAAAAATAAACTCAAAATGGATAAAGGACTTAAATGTAAGAAGGGAAACCATAAAAATACTAGAGGCATTTAAAGGCAACAAAATCTCAGACTTATGCCGAAACAATTTGTTCACCGATATAGCTTCTAGGTCATTGGAAACTAAAGAGAAAATAAACAAGTGTGACTACATCAAAATAAAAACTTTTTCACAGCAAAAGAAACCATCAACAAAACAAGAAAGCCCACTGCATGGGAGAACATATTTGCCAATGTTATAACCGATAAAGGTTTAATCTCCAACATTTATAGGGAACTCATACAACTTTACAAAAGGACGATAAACAACCCAATAAAAAAAATGGGCAAAGGCCCTAAATAGACATTTTTCAAAAGAGGACATTCAGAAAGCCAAGAGACATATGAAAACATACTCATAGTCACTAATCATCTGAGAGATGCAAATCAAAAAAACAATGAGGTACCATCTCACACCTGTAAGAATGGCTATCATCAACAAATCAATAAATGACAAGTGCTGGAGAGGATGTGGAGAAAAAGGAACGCTCATGCACTGCTGGTGGGAATGCAGACTTGTGCAACCACTTTGGAAGACAGTATGGTGTTTCCTCAAAATTTGAAAAATGGAACTGCCATTTGACCCAGTGATCCCACTTCTAGGGATATATCCCAAGAAGCCATAAACACCAATCAGAAAGGATATATGCATCCCTATGTTCATAGCAGCACAATTCACCATAGCTAAGATTTGGAAACAGCCTAAGTGCCCATCAGCAGATGAGTGGATTAAAAAGTGTGGTACATCTTCACAATGGAATACTATGTTGCTGTAAAAAAAGAAGGAGTTCTTACCATTTGCATCAGCATGGATGGAACTGGAGAACATAATGCTAAGTGAAATAAGCCAATCAATGAAAGAAAAATACCACATGACATCACTCATCTATGAATAATAAAGACCATTATAAACTGATAAACAAAAATTAGATACAGAAGCAGAGCAGCATTAAACAGACTGTCAAACTACAGCAGGAGGGTCAGGGAGGGTCAGTGGGGAGGGGAAAGAGATCAAACAAAGGACTTTTATGTATCCATATAAGCATAACCAATGAACACAAGACACTGGGGAGTAGAGGAGGATGAGGGAAGGTCAAGGGGGAAAAAAAGGAGACATATGTACTAATCTTTGTAATATTTTAAGTAATAATAATAAAAAAAGTTGCTACACAATACAACTACAGATAAAGACAATGAAATAGAATAAATAAACATGACATTCAACACGATAGTGTTTTGGTAGTGAATAGGTTGGGCTCTTAGCAGTTAGTAAGCAAAAGAAGGCATGTTCATCTTCACACTTTCCAATCAGGAGTACCATGCTATTATTTAAGGTAGCTATATTTTTAATTTTCCTGGCCCTTATTTTTCAATTATTCTGATGTCAGAAAAATTTTACCTGTGAATCCATAATTTTGAGATTAATATAATAGGGTTTGGAAGGAAGAAAGGATTTGGGAGTGAGATAAATTTGGTCTTGGCACTGCCACATGTTTCCTCTATTGTCCTTAAGACTCTAAATTCATAATTTTTCATCTTTACCTTGTAAGGATTTAATTGTATCATAGTCCTCTGACACATAGGATTTAGTAAAGACTAGCTAACTTTTTAAAAATTAAAATATACCACCATTACTATCATTTTTCTGTCTCCCTCCACAATCTCGTACTTGTAATTTTTCTCAAAATCTGTATTCTTTATCCTTAACTTTGATTGTAGATGGCCATTTTAGATTGGTGGGTTAAGGAACTACTGAAGGTCTTTTTGAGTTATCTTGCTGGAAGTGGGAGTGGCCACAAGTTCTCTTTTAGTGTTCACAAATACCAGCAATGTAGCATATCTTTGCTGTATGTCATATTTAACAATGTTGTTTCAATTAAGAAAATAAGAAAATTATCAATAGGAATTGCCCATTTTATGAATACATGATCTGAGCACATCGGCTTGGTTTTCATGTACAGACATTGCTTGTATAGAATACAGATAGAAGGAATAATGACTTCTTTCAAGGCACCCTTGAAAGTAATAATTCCCATGTGCTCTTTTTGCTCTTTTTCTCATTGGTTGTCCTTAGACATTTTTTTCAATAGCACGAATTTGTAGGGATAAGAAGGAGTAAATTTTGTGTACAGTTACAGATATGCCTTTTGTAGTTTAATTTTTGAAGCTACAGCCTTTGCTTCTTTGAATGTATTTACACAGATGTTGGGGAAGACAGCTTGCAATCATTTACCACTGGCCTTATAGTCACCTTTGCCTTAAAGCAACCTCTGGGAGGTACATTAAAAAAAGATTGTATTAGACGCCCATTCCTAAGATACCATGTTTTTATTGTAATTTGTTCTTTTGGAACGTAACCTAACACATATCCTTTAGACAAAGCATATTTACTTAGTATTATATGATTAGTTCCTTTGGAGACCTATGGTTTTCTCATGCTAATATCAGTAGTCTATGTGATGTATATGTGGCAAGCTAACATACCTTTTATGTTACTTAAACAATTATCTCAAAAATATTGGAATTAAATTTTGACATAATGTCAATAATGACCAGTGAAGAGAAAATAATCTTTCCCGATTTTATATTTCAAACTTTTATATCAAGGAAAATATTTTCAGAAGGTCATATTAAATAAAACACTGACTGAAATATAAAAATGTTTAAAAATAAATAATAGAGCAAGATCATTAAAATTGGTAAGATATTTTATTAAGGCACATTTTGAGAATGCAATGGTACCTTTAATATTGACTTTAAGATCTTTCTTGTTTTCTAAATATGGAACCAACTGGTCACATCTTTCCTGATTCTTTTTTTCAGGAGTTCTTTCTGTTCCTTCAGATTTTGCAGGTGCTCATGTCCTACTGATATGCCAAATACTTCATGCCACCAGGAGTTTTTACCTAGTCAGGTGTCATTGCTGCCAAGCTGAAGGAAGAAAACTAAGTCTACCATCAGGAAGATATGCATAGTATAGTTCCAACCCACCAAATTGGAGATGTTACATGTGTGATGGCCGCAAGAGTGGGCAGTTTCTCTACTTGAGCAAACTCTGATTGTGCTCATTAATTGGTCATATGGACCTCCTGCTGCAATGCTTAATAACTGCAGCTTAGATGCCTATCTATTTCTTTGCCTTTTTACCAGAAGGAAGCATTGTCTTTGATTGTCCATCCGGACTAATCCTTTCTCAGCATGATACTTGTTAGCATAATTGCAGAGAAAGGACCAAAAAAGTGTATTAGGTGTTGTTCCTTTTAAAAAAGGTATATGTGATTTGGATGAAAAAGGCACTGAATGTATTTCACTAATTCATATTTTAACCTTTATATTTACATTATTTGTATGTACTATAAACCCTACTAAACTAAAAAAATCATTCATAATAATATCTATTAACATTATCATTACATAGAGAAATTTCTAGCTAATAGTTTTTGATGATTCTCAGCTCCAAGAGAATATGAATTATGAATAATTCCAGTTCTTTTGACTTGTTCATGACTTGTACAAAAATACAATGGAAGAACTTAGTTTTAAGAACTCTTTTCAAAAGAGCTGTGAAATCATTAAAATCTTTTTTACTCAGTCTTCAGAGAATAATTTGAGAGACAAAAGTATACATGTCCATAAAGAGCAGCCCAGAGATCAAGATGAAATAATCAAGATGAATTATGCTTACATGAGTATAATTTCTATTTACTAAAATAGTAATAAACTTTAAAAAAAAACACAGAAAAAGGCTTTGAAGTTTTTATTGATAGAAGGGAAAGAAAACATAATTGATATATTTGTTTAAAAAATATAACAAGTTTTATGCCAATATTCAAAGTAAAAAACAAACATTGATAAAGAAATTGTAGGAATGGAGACTCAAAATATACATTTATCCACATATTATTACTATTTTTTTGCAATCCTATAATGATATTTACTTTTAATGTACAAGGTTCATAAACAGGCACAATGTCAGGAAAGTGATTGAAGTTGTAGGAGGCTTTGACTCAACTTGTCAGTAAAGAAACAAATGGTTTTAAAAATGAATACTAAAAGTTGTAATTGACACCTAGAATACATCTTCACAAATGTAAAAACAATATATATAATTAATATTACCCAAATATTACTCATGAAAAGTTTCTACTTCCTTTTCATATTCCAATAAAAATTGTGGCACATCTTTTAGTAATATCACCTTATTTTTGCTAAAGTTTTCATGTTGTTAACTTTTAATAGTATCATCTGGCTCTTGAACTTTGAAGACATCATTTTCATGCTCTTATTTTAAAAGAACTGTTGTTCTGAAGAGGAGAAATATTGATGCAAACACTCTCTTGTTCATTTTGTACAGTGTTTATCATTTTAGCATAATGAACATGACACCACATAGAGTAAAAATTCTGAGTAGGTTCTCATTTAGTCTATCATCTTAACATAAAAAACAACAAAATTCACATTTGTTTGTCCCAAGTTAAGTAATAAATTATTTGTAATTTGCTTTATCACAATTAGGAGACTTAGAAGAAAGTGCCCCCTCTCACTCCTGTCTCATTATTGATCTTGCATTAGTTCTTAATGTCTGACCTCCCATAGATAAATGTTATAGGGCTTATATATGCATACAGTCACAAAACCCAATAAAATTTGTAGACATAAATCCACATTAAAAAATGAAGCATTTCAAAACAAGAAACTTGTGAAAAAATTACTTTGGTCATAATTCAGACAAACTTAAATATTAAGATACTAGTATTGAGCATCTGCCCCTTGGTGGTCAGTGTGTGTCATAGTGACCAGTTATTCCCAGTCACTCTGCTGTTAGGGGGGCAAATTTGCATATTACCCTTTTATTATATAGGATAGAGGCCTGGTGCATGGTTGGGAACTGGCTGCCCTGAAGAGTGTCCCAGATCAGGGTTGGGGGTCCCACTGGGGTTCCTGGCTAGCCTGGGTGAGGGGTTGAGAGCCATTTTCAGGCTGGCCACATACCCTTCAGGGATTGGGGTCCTGCTAGGGTGCCTGGCCCGCCTGGTTGAGGGACTGATGGCTGTTTTCAGGCTAGCCAAGCTCCCCAGCAGGGACCTTCACCCCATGAGGGTGGGGCCATCCTGGGTGAGGGGCTGATGGCTATTTGCAGGCTGGCCACAGCCCTCAGCCACCCAAGCTCCCAGCGAGGCTATCTGGAAGAAGGTATCTGGGGTTTATTTATCTTCTATAATTGAAACTTTGTTGCCTTGAGCAGAGGCCACAGCCGGCCTAGGCAGGCAGCTTCCTCCATTGCCAGGGCAACGAAGCCAACTGTTTGCTCTAGCTCTGTGGCTGCTGGCCGCCAGCTTGGTTGGGTTAATTTGCATATAGTCGCTCTGATTGGCTGGTGGGCGTGACTTCGGATGTAGTGGAGTGACACAATTAACATATTACTCTTTTATTAGATTAGATTTTATCTTTTTTTTTTCCATGAAGCCCATTGTCCTGACTGTCTGCAGTCCAGTCCAGTTTGTGTTGTTATTGTTTTATGTGTATGTTTTTAACCACATTATGACCAAATGTTCTATTAGGTCAGATTATGGAGAATAGAGTATTTGACTAAAAAGTCAACACCTCTTACAAAGCGAACCACCTTTACATTTTAAAATTAGTTCAACAAAGGTCAGAGATCCCAAGTACAATCATTAGGGTTCAAACTCTATTTCCATTGCCATCTTTCCATAACAGTGGCTCTGTGCAGACAGATGTTTTCAAGTTAGATCTATTGGTGAAAAAATTGGTCCTAAAGTTATGAGCAGCAGATGTGTTTCTTCTTCCTATGGCAATCCTGAGACTACGTTAGGGAAGTCATGACATTGTCTTTATTATGAGAATTAATGTTTCTCAATACACAGATACAATCAGACTATATATATGAAACCTATTATAATACATGTTAGATCTTACAAAATTACTCACTCTGCTATAATTTAATTTTATATGTCAACCTAGTTAGGTCACAGTACCCAGATATTTGGTAAAACATTATTCTAGATGTTTCTGTTAAAATTTTGTTATAAAGTTAACATTTAAATCAATAAATGTTGATTTAAGCAAACTGCCTTTAAAAATGTTGTAGGCCTCATTCAATTACTTGAAGGCCTCAACAAGACCAACACCAAGGCACATCATAATTAAATTGGCAATCATCAGTGACAAAATAAGAATCTTAAAGGCAACAAGAGAGACAGAAAGTTATCTACAAGGGATTTCCCATTAGAATATCAACTGATTTCTCAACAGAAACACATCATACCAGAAGGAAATGGGATGAAATATACAAAGTAATGCAAAGCAAGGGAATAAATCCAATAATTCTATACCCAGCAAGGCAATCATTCAAAATTGAAGGGGAAATCAGGAGCTTCACAAATGGAAAAGGGTTTATTACCACCAAGCCAGCAATGCAAGAAATGCTAAAGGGGTTGCTATAAAAAGAAGAAATAGAAAGGGAGGAAGGAACACAGGTATAAAGAATAAAAACAAATACCTATCAATAATAACATTAAATGTACATGGATTAAATGCTCCAATCAAAAGACATAGGCTAGCTGAGTGGATATGAAAATTTGACCCATATTTTTGCTGTGTACAAAAGTCCTACCTCAGAACAATGGACTTACACAGACTGATAGGATGGAAAAATTTTCTTTAGACAAATGGAAGTGAAAATAAAGCTGGGGTAGCAACACTTGTATGTAACAAAATAGACCTCAAAGTGCAGGCCATAACAAGAGATAAGGAACCCACTACATAATACTAAAAGTAACAATTCAACAAGAGGGTATAACTCTGGTAAATATGTATGCACCCAATACAGGAGCACCAAATACATACAAAACTTCTGGAAGATATCAAGAGAGATTGACAGCAATACAGAGATTGACAATCATAGTAGGGGACTTTAATACCCAATTGAAACCACTGGAAAAGTCCTCTAGACAAAAAAAATCAGGAAGAAACAGCAATCATATATGTCTCACTAGATCAGATGGACTTAACTGACATCTACAAAATATTTCACCCCAAAGCTGCCACATACATTATTCTCAAGTACACAGGACATTTTCAAATATAGACCACATATTTGAACACAGGCAAAGTCTATGTAAATTCAAGAAAATATAAATCCTATCAAGCATCTTTGAAGATCACAATAGCACAAAATTAAAAATCAACTAAAATAAAAACAAGGGGAAAAAAATAAAGCACTTGGATGCTAATGATTGCATTACCAAAGAGATCAAAGAAGAAATAAAAAGCATCCTGTGTTCAAATAACAATGAAAATAAAACAGTCCAAAATCTATGAGATACAGTGAAAGTAGTCTTGAGAGGCTAGTTCATAGCTCTACAGGCCTAACTAAAAAATAAGAAAAAATGGTGATAAATTATCTCAACCTACAACTTAAAGACTTAGAAATAGAGCAACAAGAAAGGCTGAGTGTAAGCAGAATTAAGGAAATAATAAAGATCAGAAGGCAAATAAAGGACTAAGAGACCAGAAAGAAAAACAACACAAAAGTTCAACAAAGGATAAACAAGACTGATGAATCTCCAGTCAAGGTCACCCAGAGGCAAAGAGAGAGGACCCAAATAAACATAATCAGAAACAAAAGAGGTGAAGTAACAATCGGCCCCTCAGAAATCCAACAGATTGTGAAAAAATACTATGAACAACTCCACTCCAACAAACTAGACAATGTAAATGAAATGAATGTATTCTTAAAGAACTACAAGCTTCCAAAACTCAATCAGGAAGACTAAAAAAACCTGAATAGACTGATAATAACTGAAGAAATTGAAGCAGTAATCAAAAATCTTCCAGCCAACAAAAACCTTGGAAGGATGGCTTTACAGGGGAGTTCTACCAAACATTCAAAGAAAAACTAAAACCTATCCTCCTCAGACTATTCCAGAAAATTCAAGAGGAGGGCACATTTCCAAGCTCTTTCTATGAAGCCAGCATTACCTTAATTCCAAAACCAGGTAAACACACCACAAATAAAGAGAATTCAGACCAATATCCTTGATGAACATAGATGCCAAAATCCTCAACAAAATTCTAGAAATGCAGATCCAGAATTACATTTGAAAGATCATACACCATGACCAAGTAAGATTTTTCTACGAATACAAGGATGGTACAATATCCACAAATCAATAAATATAATACATCACATAAACAAATTAAGAGACAAAAATCACATAATCATATTAATCAATGGAGAAAAAGCATTTGAAAAATCCAAAACCCTTTTTTGATAACTCTCAGTAAAGAGGAAATAAAGGGATCATAACTCATCATAATTAAAGCCTTATATGACAAACCTATAGCCAACATCATACTCAGTAGAAAAAACTAAAATGATTTCTCCTAATAACAGGAAGAAGACAGGGATGCCCACTTTCACCACTCCTGATCGATATAGTACTGGAAGTGATAGCTATAGTGATCAGACAAGAACAAGAAATAAATGGCATCCAAATTGGAAAAGAAGAAGTAAAAATGTCATTTTTACAGATGACATGATACAGCACATAGAAAGCCCTAAAGACTCCATCAAAAATTACTGTCTTAATAAATTAATTCAGCAGTGTAGCAGAATACACAATTAACACCTAAAAATCTATGGCCTTTTAATAAACCAATAATGAACTTACAGAAAGAGAAACTATAAACACAATTCCATTTAACATTGGACCAAAAAAATTAAGATATCCAGGAATAAACTTAACTAGGGAGGTACTTGGAAAACTATAGGACATTGAAAAAAGAGATAGAGGAAGACATAAACAAATCGAGGAATATACCATGTTCATGGATTGGTAGAATCAACATCATTAAAATATCCATATTACCCAAAGCAATGTACAGATTCAATGCAATCCCCATTAAAATACCAAAGGGAATATTTCAAAGACCTAGAAAAAACTCTCCAAAAATTCATCTGGAATAAAAAAGACCCCGAATAGTCACAGCAATCATGAGAAAGAAGAACAAAGTTGGAGGAATCACAATACCAGATATCAAGCTATATTACCAAGCCACAGTTCTCAAAACTGCCTGGTATTGGCACAAGTACAGACATATAGACCAGTGGAACAGAACAGAAAACCTGTAAATCAACCCAAGCCATTATGCTCAATTAATATTTGACAAGGAGGCAAGAGCATACAATGGAGTTAAGACAGTCTCTTCAATAAATGGTGCTGGGAAAATTGGTCAGATACACGCAAAAAATGAAACTAGATCACCAACTTACAACATACACAAAAACAAACTCAAAATTGTTAAAATACTTTAATGTAAGGCAAAAAAAATCATAAAAATTTTAGAAGTCTCCATAGGCAGCACAATATCAATCATATATTGTAGCAATATCTTTACCAGTACAGCCCTTATGGGAATGGAAACTAAGGAGAAAATAAAAAATATGTGACTACATCAAAATAAAAAGCTTCTGCACAGCAAAAGAAACCATCAACAAAACAATAAGAGAACCCACTGCATGGGAAAACATAATTACCAATGCTATCTCAGATAAGTGTTTAATGTCCAACAGTTACAGGGAACTCATACAACTTAACAAAAGGAAGGTAAACAACTGAATCAAAAAATGGGCAAAGAACCCAAATGGACACTTTTTGAAGGAAGACATAGAATGCCAAGAGACATATGAAAACATGCTCATAGTCACTAATCATCTGAGAGATGCAAATCAAAACAACAATTAGATACCATCTCACACTTGTCAGAATGGCTATCATCAACAAATCAACAAATGACAAGTGCTGGAGAGGATGTGGTAAAATGGAACCTTCTTGATGCTGGTGCAAATGCAGATTGGTGCAGCCATTGTGAAAAACAGTATAGCGATTCCTCAAAAAATTAAAAATAGAACTCCCATTCCAACTAGTAATCTCACTTCTAGGAATATATCCCAAGAAACCAGAAACACCAATCAGAAAGGACATAGGCACCTTTATGTTTATAGCAGCACATTTTATAATAGCTAAGAATTGGAAACAGGCTAATGCCCATCAGCAGATGAGTGGATTGAAAAACTGTGGTACATCTACACAATGGAATACTATCTTCTATAATAAAAGCAAAACATGCAAATGTGACCGTTACCACCAGCCAATCAGAGTGGCTGTATGCAAATTAACCCAGCCAAGATGGAGGCCAACAGCCAATCAGAGTGGCTGTATGCAAATTAACCCAGCCAAGATGGAGGCCAACAGCCACGGAACTAGAGCAAACCAAAGGGTTCTGTTGCAACTGCCTGCCTATGTTGGCAGTTGGAAGTGGCACCAGGGCACCAGGGCATCAGGAAGTGGGAAAGCAAGGTGGCGGGCCAGGGAGCGGGTAAGAGGTGGCAGGGTGTCGGCGGCCTGCTTGGTGGGCTCCCAGGCCCTTTGTGGGGCATTGGGGAGCGGGTAAGAGGTGGCAGGGGGTCGGCGGCCTGCTTGGCAGCTGTCCAGGCCCTTGGAGGGGGATCGAGGAGCGGGAAAGAGGCAGCGGGGGGTCAGTGGCCTGCTTGGTGGGCTCCTAGGCCCTTTGCCCGACACCGGGGAGCGAGAAAGCAAGGCTGCAGGGGCCGGGGTCCTGCTTGGCAGCTCCCCAGACCCCTTGGCGGCACCAGGAAGTGGGAAAGGAAGGCAGCAGGGGACGGGTGAGTGGGAAAGAGTTGGTGGCCTGCTTGGTGGCTTCCCAGGTCCCTTCCAGGGATCAGGGAGCAGGAAAAGGCTGGCCTGACCACGAGGCAGGGTTTTCCCTGCTTTCTGGTGGCTGGAGGAAGATGGGCAGTAGGCAAGCTTGGGAGGCAGGCAGCACCCAGTCCTGGCCACAGCTCAAAAAAGAGAACAACATGCAGGGGAGGGCAAGAGTCTGAGAGATCAACATAGAGGGGGTGCCTGCTCCAAGTCTCCACAGTGTGCCTGGTGGCAGGTGCCCAGCAGGTAGACACACACAGGAGGACTGCTCCGAGCCTCAG
>PVJC01052119.1:0-11234 GCA_004026665.1 Murina feae
AAACCTTGAAGACATTATGCTAACTGAAACATTCTGGTTAGAAAAAAAATATTATATGAAGTACCTAGGGTAGTCAAGTTCATAGGAACAATGGTTGCCTGGGAATTGGAGGAAGGAGGCAAAGAAGTTGTCTCATGGTTAAAAAGTTCCAGTTTACTAAGATGAAAACATTCTGGAGAAAGATGCTAGTGATGGTTGTATAATAATGTGAATGCACTTAATACTGCTGAACTATACTGCTGAACTGAACCACTTAAAAATGAGTAAATATGGTAAGTTTTGTCATGTATTTTTTATCATTATTTTTTAATATTTAATTTAAAAGGTTAAATGATACATTTTATATTTTATATATAATATATATATTACACAATTTTAAAAGTTAAAAAAAATTAGTCATGATAAGATATTACCAGTATGTAATCAGACTCACAAGGGTAGATGCTAAGTGATAAGGCTACTACAGAGAACTTCTTGGCCAAGGTGCTGCCAAAATAAATAATAAATTTAGGGAGTTTATATAGGGAGCCATTCAAATAGTGCTAAAATGTCATGCTATCCTATATAATAAATGCCATACTAAAATGCCATACTATCCTATATAATAAAAGCCTAATATGCTAAGTGTCTGGTCATCCAGTGACCGGTCGACTGTTTAACTAATCAAAGTGTAATATGCTAATGATATCCTAAGGCCACTCAACCACTCACTATGACATGCATTGACGACTAGGGGGCAGACAGTCGACTTGTTGACCAGTCGCTATGATGTGCACTGAGCATCAAGGGGCAGACACTCTGACCTATAAGTTAGCTTGCTGCTGGGGTCCGGCTGATTGGGAGTGAGCCAGATGAGCCGGACATGCCCTTGAGCCCTCCCGCAATCCCTCCCCAGCTGGCCAACCTCCTGCATCCATCCCTGGCCGGTTAGCCCCAACTGGCCCCATTGGGATTGGGTGAGAAGGGGCTGGACACACCCTGGAGCCCTCCTGCGGTCCCTCCCCAGCCTTGATCCTGCACCGTTGGAGTCCCTCAGCCTGGACTGTACCCTTTCACAATCTGGGACTCCTTGGGGGATGTTGGAGAGCTGGTTTCGGCCCGATCCCACAGGCCATTCCCCTCGGGAGAGTGCCAGATGCAAGGCTATGGCTGGCAAGTGCTGTTGCTGCTGAGGCAGTGCGAGCCCCTCCTGATCCCAACTGATGGGGCACAAGCCCATGGCAGGTGCAGTGAGGCTGGGATAAGTGGGAGTGGCAGGTAGGAACTACACGAGGTGTTGGACTGCAGGTTTCGGCCCAATCCCCGCAGGCCACCAAGAGGGACTCCACCCATGCACGAATTCATGCACTGGGCCTCATCAGAACATGCACATGGCTATTCAGAACACTGTTACAGAACTATAACCATTGGTATCTTGAACTCACTTATAGCCTATTCATAGCACAGCAATATGACCTGGATAGCAATTAGGAAGTTCTGATATAGTATTCAACCTCCAGCTTTATCCCTGATCAGCTTTTTTCTCTCTTCTAAGATTAGGATATTCTTGGACAATCCTCTGGGTAAGTTTCATCCTAGCTCAACCAGGGCTTGGAACGTCTGCTTCTTAAATGCTATGCACATTATCTCCCTTTCAACATATCCCACCCTCATGAGCAGAACACATTGCATGGCTAAGAAAAAGTTAATGCATCACAAGCAGGCTTAAGAGAAGCAGTATCCTAAACAAGGTGAATTATATGACCTTCTAAGTCTAAAACCTCTAGTTCCATGACTCATGAATGCTTTTATTACTCAAGGTTACATAACACATAAATCTCAACTTTATATTCTGATTGCTGGTCCAAGTATCAGCAATGAATAAAATGCATACCAAAGAGACATGCCTTGTAGTGATTTTTAGTAGCACTAAGATACACTAAATAAAACTGAGACGTAAATGCAACTTGTCATTGATGCGCCCCCATTTCTACCTCTGCTTTGTTGTCAATGCCCACATAATGTCCCACGGCAGTCCAAAATTCCTAGTCCTTCCAAATGGCCCCAAGAAACATAATTCTGCTTTCTCTTCTCCTCCACTTAATACAATGCCCTAATTTTTAAAAATCTCAATTTGGCAATAGCCCACCTCCATTTGGTCACGCTTTTCTGATTTTCTTATGAGAATGTCGACACCAACTCCCATTCAGTGGTCACTAGAGCATATGGGCCTGCCTATAATGAGAAACACAGAATCTCTCCACTTCAGATTCTACTTCTAGATCCTTACCTCATTAACTGTTCAATGTATTAAATTATCTTGTTAGGGCACTAGAATTATAAATGATGATCTTTTCTCTTTATTCAAATTTTAATATCTAATGTATTGGGGTAAAGGGACATAAATCAACATTTCAAAATCTCATCCTAATCCAAATGCTTTTCAAACCATCTGTGGTAAAAGATCAAGATTTTTATTTCCAATCTGTTATACACATACTTTTATGGGGGGGTGGGGTGACACTAAAAATAAATTGCTAGAAAAAATAAAAATTCAAAACATACAAAATACAAGATCCAACTTAAAAACATTAAAGAAACTTATTTTTAGAGCAGTTTTAGGTTCACGTAAAGCTAAGAGAAAGGTCCAGAGATTTCCCATGTACCACCTTCCTCCAACATGCATAGCCTCTCCCATAATTAGTACCAAATTTTCAAATTATATTTGGCAGATATAAAATTACTCTGTCAAATTACTTACATTCATTTTCAATGTCTGTGCTTATTTCCTTGTACTGGTACCATTCTAGGACCAGGCCACATTTTGAGTAGTTCCACCTCTCTGATCTCAACACCAATACCCACCTCTAATCTGTCAATAGAGTCAATTCCCTCCATTAAGAAGCAGGAAGATGTAGAATAGCATATGCTATGGTGAGTGAAAAAGTCACATGGGATACATACACATCTGCCATCTATAGATTCCTAATTCATAGAAGTTGATCCTTTTTCATAAGTTACTCACCAATCCATTACACCTTCAGGTTTATGAGAGTAACAAGATCCAGGAGTCTCATATATGCCATTCACTTTGAAATCTCTTGTTTTTTTAGGGTAGTTAAAACCCCTATTCTGGTACTTGATTATTTACATAATAAAGATCCATTTAAATGCACACAAACTACACCCTCCTGAAACCAGCAGGAGGTGAACACGAAGATCTGAGAACACACTTCTCTGTATGTGTGCAAAGCATGTCTCCCTCGTGCAATCGCTTTACAAATAAGAAATAAACACTGGTTTCTAAGCCTTGGAAGAAAAGGTTTATGGCTTTGACTGTTTTCCATTACTGGAAAATTTACATGCTGAAAAGTAGCAAAAACCAGTGCAAAAGAATAAACAGTGGGAGCACTTCAAGGGCTTGTTTCTTTCAAAAATCAGGAGTAAAATTGGATTTTATTAGCTGTTTCATTAAGTTTTACTTTGAAGAAAAACAAACAGTGAAAGCATATGTGCAACATCTGATGAAAAAAGGATTTCATTCTAAACAGTCTCTGTACAAAACTCATTAATGTAACATTAAATGTGAAGACTTGTCTAGCAATTTAAGGATAATTTTACTCATTTTAGTTTATTTATAATTTCAGACACAGTTTATTTAACATATTCTAATCTTTAAATCACCATGTGTACTAAAACTAATATATTAACTGTCTTTTCAATAGCATTTTGCAATAAATATCTACAGCAGCTGTTAAAGGCAATTAGCATATGAAGTCTGTATCAAATATAACATCTAATACAGAAAGATAATACAGCTGGATATTGATAACTTGAAAATTTCATGAAAACAGGTCAATTCATCTCCAAATCCCATACATTTTATATATACAACTTTCTCCTAAAACATCAAATTTAGATATTATCTACCTATTATATAGATGATATATATTCAAATTCAGTGTGACCCCCCAAATTAAAACAGCAGAATCATTTTTAAAATGACGTCTGTTAAACTTATACATTGAAAAGAACACATAGGAGAAACCATCTCTCTCTTAGGAGACTATGTTGTTCAAGTCAATGGTACCTGTTGCCTCAGGGGTCTCTATTCCTCAGAGTATAAATATGAAATGGCTTTATTTTTTCCAGTAACTGCACTTAACTCTCCTATGTGAAATCTCCTTGTGCACATGGTTAACTGTGGCAGACCGTGTGCATTAATGACCTCAATTTTTCCCCTATATTCCTTTTGGTAGTACTTTCAAACACTGATTCTGAGCTTGGCCCCTGTGAAAAACTCAAACAGAGGTCCCAAGAAGTGCCTGAGTATTCCTATCTTCTTTCTTTGGACCCTTGCCATCGCCATGAGAACACACTCAGGCCAGCCTGCTGGAACACAGAACCAAGCCAGATCATCCCAGCTGAGGCCATCTTAGCCCAGCAGCTCCCAGACAACCCTCAGCCAATTATAGATGCATAAGCAAGCCCTGCAGGCATCAACCAAACCTGTCATAGATCAGCAGAATGGGTCCAGCCAATTTGTAGGCTTCTGAGAATTAATAAATAGTTGTTGTTTCAAACCACAAAGTTTTGTAATGATTCCTTATGCAGCAAGACTTAACTGATCCTTAAACAAGCTGATTCCAGTCTATAGCTTTTTTAGATGCTGTCAGTTATTAGAACTCTATCCTTCAGATAATTAAGAATCAATCTTATTATTATTGTTATTATTTTTAAGACTTCAGACTCAAAATCAGTTTGAAGCTCTTTTCTCCCTGTAGTTCATCCGCCACTCTCTGCAGTTTGGAATGGAGAAATGAAGCATGGCCTGGCTCAGGAAAACTCCCTGTCACTCACTACTTTCTCCAGTAATGACTTGAGAACTGAAAGCAGGAAGGAGGGTCACCCTGTTGCTTAAGAGGATGCAGTGATAGTCTCTCTTTGTTTGCTTTTGCTTCTCTGGCTCACATAGACTGGGCATCAATATTCCTGCACCTGGCAGCTGCTAGCGCCCTCCTGGAGTGATCTTAAGGGCTCTTCAGAGGATCCTGCAGTTAGTACACCCCTGGAATATTTACCTGGTCTATGCAGTCAACATCTATCCTCTACGACTACCAAGGTCCCTTTACCTCTTGGCTGACGGCCTTCTAGAAAAGGACAATGGAAAAATAGGTCATGCCTAAGCTAGTCTCTGAAGTGAGAGTATTAAATAGATTAAACAATGTCCTCTGTCCCCAATATCACTCTCAACTTCGTTTAGTCCTCCTCCAGCAGAAAGGGCAGATCAGCAAGTCCAGTGCTAAGCAAATGCTCAACTAGGCAATGAAATGACCTCCCTGCTGACTTGAAGGCACCCCATACTCTTTACAATTGTTTCTTTGGAGAAGGAAGGGAGGCTTTGTGGGGGAGGTAGAGTTTCTCATTACTAACTCTGCACTTCTCTGTTGAGTCTTATTCTCACATTGAGGTGGGGTGAAGGATTCCAGTCATTCAGGAATGGTTCCTCAGAACAGTCTCCTCTCTGCAGCAGGTTGCTGGCCACAGTGGCTACTAGATTATTCATAGCAATCTAAATATAGAAAAGTAGTTACTTAGAGCCTTTTGTCTCCAGCTTGGGGCTTTAGCTGAAATTCTGGAACAAGATAAAAAGGTCCCACTCAACACACTGTTACACGGTTATTTTAAAATCTAAAGTCTGCATTAAATTCTACTATACTACATATCATTATAGAAAAATTCCATTTTCACAGAAATACCAATTTTATTAAAAAAGACAGCCCTGAAGAGGTTATTTGAATGTTACTTAACTTTTTATGTAAATTTTATGGTGTTTCATAAATCCTAGCTCATTAATTAAGGGATAGAAGAGGAACACTGAGTTTTTTAAAAATTTCTCATATTTTTCCAAATAAAAATTTTTGTTCAATAAAATTCTCCAGAAAAATTGTGAATTTTTTTCTGAAAAAATCAGATATTCAGTCATTCATGTGACAAATATTTGTGTACCTACCTTATACCCAGTGATATTCTAGTTGCTTTGGGCATATCAATAAACAAAATAAGCCCTGGCTGGGTGGCTCAGTTGGTTGGAGCATTATCCCATGCAACAAAAGGTTGCTGGTTCAATTCCCAGTCAAGGCACATACCTAAGTTGCAGGTTCGAGCCCCAGTCAAGGCATGTATGTGAGGCAACCAATCAATGTTTCTCTCTCTCTCTCTCTCTCTCTCTCTCTCTCTCTCTCTCTCTCTCTCTCCTTCCCTCCCTTTCTAAAAATCCATGAGAACATATGATTGAGTGAGGATTGAAAAAAAAATACTCATCCTTATAGATTGAGAAGGAAAAAAAGAGACAGTAAAAAATAAACAGAATAAGTAAATTAAAGAGCATCTTAGAGATGAGTAGTAGTATCAGGAACATAAGAAGTAGTGAGGCTAGAACTGCTGAATAGGATAGTCAGAAGACCCCAATATGAAGGCGACATATGAGCAAACACATGAAGGATGTAGGGAGGAGAAGAAGGGTTTGAAGAGTATTCTAGATAGCAGAGAGGCCAGCCAATTCAGAGGCCCCCTGGCAGCAGTGTTTGTCTGGTATGTTTGAAGAACAGCAAGAAAGTCAGTGTGCTTATTCAGTTGTGAAGGACATGAAAGGAAACTGAAGGTGAAGTAAGAGTTGATGATGGTTTGCACTAGGGTGGAAGCAAGGGAAATGATGAGAAATGGTCTGAGGTGGAGGAAATAGGATGTTTGAATGGACTGGGTGTAAAGTGTGAGATAAATAGAGAAGTTAAGGATAACACCAATATGAGGTTGTGGGGGGGAGAGGGAATAAAACAGCAAAAGAGACTGAAGAGGAGTAAAGAGCAATATAGGCAGTAAACTAAGAGAATGAGGACACCAAATGAAGCATATATATATATATATATATATATATATATATATATGGTCAATCCTGTGAAATAGGACTAAAAGATCAAAGTTACCAATGAACTTAATAGCAGTAGCAATGAATTTAGAGGTTACTGGTGGGATTATGTAATAATATTGGACCCATTGAGTTATTCCACTAAAAAGAAATTTTACTAAAGAAAATTTTTCTATAACAACTAGGTTTTTAAAAACTAGTTAATGACCCACTTATTTCAAATAATATATTATACAATGAAATAAAATGTATTTACAAAAATAAAAAGCCTTCCAAAACTCCTTGAAGTTTATATAATTTTAATTCAATTAAGCAAATGCATATAGAGGGCTCACTATACTAAGCACCAAGGACTTAAAAGCAAGGATATAGAAACAAAAAATTCCCTGCAGTAAAGGAGCTTTCAGACTATTATGAGCAATCAGACAAATACACAGATAATCACTATATAGAATTGTGCAGTCAATTTTATAGACAAACAGAGGAGGAGCATCTAAGCCAAACTTGGGTCAGGGTTGCCTATCTGAAGGATAAATTTACTCTTCAAAAAAAATAATCTTCAAAAAAAGTTAATGTTCAAAAAAATATGGCAAAAGACTCAACTATACAAATGAAGGTTCCAACTAAATAATAAACATATTAAAAGGTACACGAATAAGCTAATTTTCAGCAAAATACAAATTAAAATCATTATGTGGCTTCAATAGGAAGGACTTCAAATCTTCCTCTCTAAAAAACAACCATTTCAGGAATCTGGCAATCTACCAACGTCAAATAGCATATTAAGAAGCACTTATTCATAAAACACTGCTGAAATTAGGGTAAGAACAGTGGGAGTCTGTGGCTCTGCTGACTGGAGCCACTGCCATCCTTCCCTGGTGGTCAGGGTGGGGGCTCTCCCGGGACCACAGGCTGGGGCACCGTCACGGCCAGGGCGGCTCAATTGATCTGGAGCCCAACGTGAAATATGCTATCCAGCAGCAGTGCCAGGAGCAAGTCTGAGGCAGCCATCTCTTTTGGGTCAAGCAACGGGCCAGCAACAAAACCAGAAACTTAACAGTGAGATCCTGGAAGGGAGTGATCCACAGAGAGGCTTCAACTCTGCAAACAAGCCTGGCTGCCTTCCACCCATATGCACTGGGAAAACCACACTGTCCTCATATCCTGGGCTGACAGTGAGGTGACACATGCAGAGGAGACATGGCAGGGAAGACTAGAAGAAACCTGTCTGAACTTTGAATGTACATAATGGAATTGAGAGTGAATAATGGAATTAATATGTTAAATACAGTTATATTACTTTACTCATTCACTTTGGCAGTAATTATACATTGAGTTATTGAAAGTAATGATTTTTATTTCAAAAGTGAATACTAAATATTTATTTAAAATATTTTTTTACTTCTATGTACACAGTATGCTTAGATTCTTTGCTAAAATGTTGTGATGATTTTAAGATTTACTAAAAGCAATAGACATTTCCCACTGGTTTCTTAGGTATATGTTGCTTTATGTGAGTGATAATACATTTGGTGGTTTGAAGTATTTAATTTTTCTTTAATTTTTATTCTTTCTCCTTTAGCTTATTTAATTTTTTTTTACATATCCCTATATTTGTAATCCTTTTTAGAGAGGTGGTGAGTATGTTGCTGCTATTATTTTTTGAATAATGCTACATTTGTTTAAGCCATCTACTGTGAGTTAATGAAATATCATTTCTGGACCCAAATGTCACTAGATAAAGATTAAATATATTGTATTCATATAGTCTCTTGATTAGACTAAAGTAGTTTTGTTGTTGTTTTTTTGTTTTGTTTTTTTTTTTTAGTTTATCTTTGGAGATTAGGAGGAAAATCCACTTAGAGCAACATGCTGTGTTTTTGTAATAAACATTGAGTCATAGTCAGTTACACTAGATGTTTCATTCATAATTTATTGTGTTATGATATGATTTGTCTTAAGCATATGCAAATCTTAAGCAATCATCACAAGAAGTACAGGTTGTATCACTTGTAAATTAAATATTTAATGTCATTTTTAAAGATTATCAAGAGTATCAGAGAAAGGAAAGCTATAATACTTTATATATTTATATATTAAAATTTAAATAATGATAGTAATTATGTATTTTTAACAACTAAAAGCACATTTCTGCCTAACAGTGATGTTTGGGGATAGGTTGACAGGCTATTTTCAAAAAGCCTTGTAAGAAGTTTTTTCCACTGGTAAGTTTATCAAGTCCAGAATCTGACCCTCGGTATTAGATAGACTGGAAAGGAGCTATCTCTCAAAGAAAGATCCACATCAAGCAATGACAAAGGAGAGATCTACATAGATATATATCAGAATCCAATTATTAATTTATACTAACTGTAAATAGAATTGTCAAATGAACTGGAATGCTCCTGTCATCCTGATGATTCATTTTTGTTTTATAGATGAGCAAAACACAATAGTGTGAGCACAGAATGAGTACAAATTCTCATGTGCAGTTGCATGGATAAAATATTTAATGGCATAAGCTAAGAGTGGCATCATACATCTTGCCCTGCAGTAGGCACAGTCTTATCATTGAGGTCAAGTTGTTTAAAATTTGTAGGGTAAAAAGCTCTCTCTTTAAATAGTGTAATAGACACTGCTCCATTACAATGTTTCCTTCAATTATTTTTAAAGTTTTTAAAATATATATATATATTTTTAATTTCAGAGAGGAAGGGAGAGTGAGAGAATGAGAGAAACATCAATGATGGGAGAGAATCATTGATCAGTTGCCTTGTGCACATCCACACTGGGGAATCAAACTGCGACCTCCTAATTCATAGGTCAAAGCTCAACCAATGAGCCGTACCCATCAGGCTTCTTAAATTTTAACGACTGACTACTCTCTCTTTGGTTGCCATCAGATTACAGTCTAATCTTATAGACTGGGAAGCCATGTTCTCTCTCTCTTTCTCTCTCTCTCTCCTCTCTCTTTCTCTCTCTCTCTCTCTCTCTCTCTCTCTCTCTCTCTCTCTCTCTCTCTCTCTCTCTCCTGGCTAATTTGCCTAACTGTTCTGATCTATTATGAGTTAATATTATGCTTGAACTTAGAAAATGCTTATTTCCAAAGCCTAAGAGAAGGCCTCCAACTACAGACATTATTATGATCATGAATGTTTGTAAAAATGGGAAAAAAGCACACTAACCTATTACTATTGTGGTTGTTTTGCTGAATTTATCTCATATGTAAGCTTTCGCTTTTTGGTAAGCTTAATTAGATAAGCAAGTGTTGCTATATTTCTCAATTGAGATTTCAATGGTTGTTCTTGTAAATTTATAAATTTGGAGGGAAATTACATATCTATAATGTTTTCCTCTCTTTTATGTACACAATACCTGTTCACTTTTAAAATTTATTTTGCTATATTATCTAAATGAATTGTCTTAGTACTTCTAATACTTTTTTTAAAATATATTTTATTGATTTTTTACAGAGAAGAAGGGAGAGGGACAGAGAGTTAGAAACATCGATGAGAGAGAAACATTGATCAGCTGCCTCTTGCATACCCTCTTGCACTGGGGATGTGCCCAAAACCAAGGTACACGCCCTTGACCGGAATCAAACCTGGGACCCTTCAGTCCACAGGCCGATGCTCTATACACTGAGCCAAACCAGTCAGGGCTCTAATACTTTTAAAAATAATTCTTAAAAAAAAAAAAATAATTCTTTGGCGCTTTCCATGACATCTGACATAATGAAAATATGGGTTCTTTTTCAATATTTATGGCTTTATTTTGGTCATATTGTATCAGTTATAATTTCTAAAACAAATTGAGTGCCATAGCAACAATTGCATGTATTCTTGTTTTTGCTGCATCTTTTTATGCTCGTGACACTCATATCTACTCTATAAAAGCGAAATATTAAAATTAACCGTTTCTCCGAGACGAGAAAGCCACGCCCACCAGCCAATCAGAGCGGCTGTATGCAAATTAGCCCAGCCAACATGGCGGCCGCCACTCACGGACCTGAGTAAACAGCCCTTTCTATTGCGGCAGGAGCGAAAGTGAAGCTGTGCCCGCTCAGCTCAGCTCCGATTAAACTGCCTCTAGCGAAGCACAGCTTTGAAACAATGTAACAATCATAGAATCCTCCGGAGCTGAAGGAAAGAGCAGCTCGGGCCTAACCAGTAAAAGTAACAATTGTTTCATTATAGACAATGCCAGGTGAAGCAAAGAGGAGGCTTCGTTAGTTAGAAGGCCGCCTTAAAGGAACAGTGTATCAATTATAGAAGATAACCCCAGGCCTTAAAGGAACAGCATCAATTATAGGAGAGAAACCACAGAA
>PVJC01052120.1:0-11247 GCA_004026665.1 Murina feae
AGTCGGCGGCCTGCTTGGTGGGCTTCCCAGGCCCTTTGCGGGGCACCGGGAAGCGGGTAAGAGGTGGCAGGCAGTCGGCGGCCTGCTTGGTGGGCTTCCCAGGCCCTTTGCGGGGCATCAGGGAGCGGGTAAGAGGTGACAGGGGGTTGGTGTCTTGCTTGGCAGCTGTCCAGGCCCTTTGCAGGGCGTCGGGGAGCGGGTAAGACGCGGCAGGGGGTCGGCGGCCTGCTTGGCAGCTCTCCAGGCCCTTTGCGGGGCATTGGGGAGCAGGTAAGAGGCGGCCGGGGGTCGGCGGCCTGCTTGGTGGGCTTCCCAGGCCCTTTGCGGGGCATTGGAGAGCGGGTAAGAGGTGACAGGGGGTCAGTGGCCTGCTTGGCAGCTGTCCAGGCCCTTTGCGGGGCATCGGGGAGCGGATAAGAGGCGGCAGGGGGTCGGCAGCCTGCTTGGTGGGCTTCCCAGGCCCTTTGCGGGGCATCGGGAAGCAGGAAAGAGGCAGCAGGGGGTCAGTGGCCTGCTTGGTGGGCTTCCCAGGCCCCTTGCAGGGCACAAGGAAGTGGGAAAGCAAGGTGGCGGGCTGGGGAGTGGGAAAGAGGCAGCAGGGGGGTCTCGGCCTGCTTGGTGGCTGCCCAGGCCCTTTGTGGGGCACCGGGGAGTGGGAAATCAAGGCTGCAGGGGCCGGGGTCCTGCTTGGCAGCTCCCCAGACCCCTTGGTGGCACCGGGAAGTGGGAAAGGAAGGCAGCAGGGACGAGTGAGTGGGAAAGAGTCGGCGACCTGCTTGGCGGCTTCCCAGGTCCCTTCCGGGGATTAGGGAGCAGGAAAAGGCTGGCCTGACCACGAGGCGGGGTTTTCCCTGCTTTCTGGTGGCCCAAGGAAGATGGGCAGTAGGCAAGCTTGGGAGGCAGGCAGCACCCAGCCCTGGCCACAGCTCAAAAAAGAGAACGACATGCAAGGGAGGGCAAGAGTCTGAGAGATCAACATAGAGGGGGTGCCTGCTCCAAGCCTCCACGGTGTGCCTGGGGGCAGGCCCCCGGCAGGTAGACACACACAGGAGGACTGCTCCAAGCCTCAGATGCGGCTGGGAGCAGGTCCCCAGTTGTGACACACACACATACACTCACACACACACACACACACAAAAGGCGCCTGGCAGACTGGGGCCATCATAGGACATCCACTGAGGGGTCCCAGACTGTGAGAGGGCACAGGCCGGGCTGAGGGACTTCCTCCACCCCAAGTGCACAAATTTTTGTGCACCGGGCCCCTAGTGAGATTATAAATTTAATAAGTTAGAGATTTTTTCCCCATAGAGCTAATTAAGGTATCTCTGGGTTTATAATGTGAAGCCAGTTACATTAGTATGCTCAAGTGCTTGACTTCCTAGGTTCAAATCCTGACTCTGACACATATCTTACTATAGATATTAACAACCTGAACAAGGGTAAAAGTTGGGAGAAAAAGAAAAGAATAGTTTTGTTGTGTTATTTCCAATTACCTAAGTGCCTAGCACAACATAGGGCATAGTTAGTAGGTCAATGATGATGCCGGTCGGGAAGACAATGCTATATTAAGGCAAGCCCATCTGTTTTACAGAACACCTGTATGGACTGCTTACTTTTATGGGTGCTCACAATATCAGAGTATCTAATCTAATAAAAGAGTAATGTGTAAATTGACCCTCACTCCATTAGACCCACAAGCCATGCCCACAAGCCATGCCCACCAACCAATCAGGAGCAAATATGCAAGTTAACTCAACTAAGATGGCAGTGGCCATGAAGCTGGAGTTGTCCCAGGCAATGGAGGAAGCCAGGGCCCTGTAGGCCCTGAGCTCTACTCAAGGCTACAAAGTTTCAATTATAGAAGATAAACAAACCCCAGATACCTGCAGGGTTGGGACTTTGGGTTGCCAGGGGCAACCCAGGCTTCAAGCAGGGGACCAAGGCAACAAAGTTTCAATTATAGAAGTTGAATAAGTCTCAGATACCTGCTTTCAGCCAGGCACCCCAGTAGGGACCTGAACCCTGAAGGGGCTGTGGGCAGCCTGAAATGGCCCTCTGCTCCTCACCCATGCTGGCCAGGCATGCCAGCAGGTGGACATTCCATGAGGGGTTCCAGACTGCTAGAGGGCACAGGCCGGGCTGAGGGGACCCTCCCCCCCACCCCGAGCGCACAAAGTTTTGTGCACTGGGTCTCTAGTCTATATATATAAAAGCCTAATATACAAATTGTCCCCTAGGGAGTTTGACGTGCAGGAGGCAGCGGATCAATGATTCTTTCTCATCATTGATGTTTCTATCTCCCTCTTTCTTCCTCTCTGAAATCAATAAAAATATATTTTTAAAAAGTAAATAAAGATGAAAACAGCAATGACTTTGAATAACTTTTTTCTTTTTTATCACATTCCTGCATGACTCATGCAAATAATTATGGGCCTTGGAGTAAATTTAAACTAATCATAAGGAGTACTTGTCACCTTTGAGTTTTAACATGTCTCTATGTATGCATTTAATCAATTAATATGAGAATAAAAATAGATGATAAATACTAAATATAAATTATGGAAATCAATTCATTTCCAAAAGATAGCTAACTAGTAATTTGCATACTGAGGCAGAAAATGAAAAAAGGAAAATGTAATGCTCTCTTTAGTTGATGCAATACTCATATAATTGAACTGCATTTTGTCTATCTATTTTAGATTAAGAGTACCTATATCAGTAAAATTTTTACACTATAAAACAACATTGATTATAAATGTTATTTTAAGATTACATTATGCCACATGGAAGATGATTTTACTTTGGGTGGTGGGCACATAATGCAATAGGTCATGATTCATAAAAATGTACATTTGAATCCTATATGATCTTATTAACCCAGGTCACTTCAATAAATTTAATTTAAAAAGCATGAAATAACAACAACAAAGATTAGATTATAACAGTAGTTCTTTCTACATGAAATTTGCTTACTACATTGTCTTGGGCACATTTTATGTTTTGTTTTTAAAGCTCATAAAATAACTTAAATGAAAAGACAAATAAAGTAACAAGCTTGAAGGGCTGACAGAGGAACTATGATTCTTCATCTATTAAGTTTATAGTCTGTATCTAAAAATAAAATTTATTACAATTTCTTTGTATGGAAGAAAAAATTTATAATCTTTAGATCTATTAGGAGAAAGAAGGATTTTCTAAGGTTTGAAGCTATAAGAATAATGAAAAAGACATATATAATTCTTCCATTTTCTGCCATGTATAAAGTCAATATTTTTTTAAATGGCATGATAATGTATGGGAAACCATTAAAAATATTTCTAAAATTGTGTACTACCCCCACATATATTACCTATTATATAGTGACTTTACCAAAAATTTTCAAAGACAGATTTATCCTTTTACTAGATTAGGTTATTGGAAAGCTGCCCTCATTGGTGATTTAAATATATTCTTGCCTGGAGTAAATAGCGGAACTAAAACACCTCTGGAGGTGTCTTTGAGTAATATAATTCTATGACATCTTCCAACACCTGAAGAGTAAGCACATTTGTAATGCAATAATGAGCATTTATAATGGAAAGGAATTGTAGAAGTCATCTATCTAGTTGGGGGACAGCAAACTACTGCCAACTTCCCAGTTTTATAAAATAATTTTATTATAAAATAGCTACTCTTTTGCTCATTCACTCATTCACTTAAATATTGTCTATGGCTATATTCACACTATAGTGGCAGAACTGAATAAGTATAACTAAGACTGTAGGGCTCACACGGCAAAAATTATACTGTCTAGGCTTTATAGAAAAAATAATTGTTGATCCTGTTCTACTTCATCCACTTCATTTCACAATGAAGTAGATGAAGGTCTGAAAAAGAAAAAGAAAAAAAAGGAACTCACTCATGATCGCAGTGAGTAAAAAATTACTTACATGCAGGTCTTTTGTTTCTAGACTCAGTGAAGGTCTCATTACATCATCCTGCCACTTGTGTTATTAGAAAATGTGAGTAAAATTCTATAGTAATAAAAGAGTAATGTGCTAATTGCATCACTCTGCTACAACGCAAGCCACACCTACCAGCCAATCAGAGTGGCTATATGCAAATTAACCCAACCAAGATGGGGGCCGGCAGCCACAGAGCTAGAGCAAAAAGGAGTCTTGGTTGCCCCAACGATGGAGGAAGCTAAGCTTCCTGCCTGCCTTGGCCGGCTGTGGCCTCTGCTCAAGGCAACAAAGTTTCTATTATAGAAGATAAATAAACCCCAGATACCTGCTTCCAGCCAGCCTTGTTGGGAGTTTGGGTCACTGGGGGGTCGTGACCAACCTGCAAACAGCCATCTGCCCCTCACCCAGACTAGCCAGACACCCCAGTGGGGACCCGCATCCAGAAGGGGACATGGCCAGCCTGCAAACAGCCCTCAGCCACTCACCCAGGCTGGCCAGGCACCCCAGCAGAGACCCCCACCCTGAATGGGGTGTGGCAAGTCTGAAAACAGCCCTCTGCCCCTTACTCAGGCTGGCCAGGCACCCCAGCAGGAACCCCACTCTGATCTGGGACATCCTTCTGGTCCAGCCCCCACCCATTCACCAGCCCCCACCCATTCACCAGGCCTCTACCCTGTACAACAGCAACTTTGCAGAGTGCCCTCTCACACTCTGGGATCCCTCGGGGGATATTATAGAGCTGGTTTTGGCCTGATCCCTATAGGCCAGGCCGAGGGACCCCACCTGCTGGAGGGATAGCAGGAGGGCCCACGGGAGGTTGGCTCCCGGACATGTCTACCCCATCTTTCCAAGTCTCACCCCACTAGCCACCTTCTAATTAATTTTCTTTCAATGTGCACAAATCTGTGCACTGGGTCACTAGTTGATATGATAAAATTATCACTTATAAGAAGAATTTTCAATGAAAATAGTCGCAACCCTCTGTCTACCCAGCTCTTTTTCCATGAAATAAGAAAAAAATTTAAAGACAGATAACCAAAACAACACCATATCTCTAGTTCATAAGTTGTGTTTCTACATAAGGAAAACAATGTGATAGGAACAGAGAACTCAGATTATTGGGTTCCCATGGTCAATCAAGTTTTTATTTTTTCTAATTGACTGAAAATTTTTGCCCACTACTAATATCCACATGGTATGCCCGGTGAGGATACCATGAAGTAAAATTCCTGCCTGTATCTTTAGGAAAAAGACAGGCTTGAGGTAGAGGTGCGTTAAAGCACCATGTGCTCACCTCACACCATTAGAATGGCTGTCACCAAGAAGACAAGAGACAGTCCTAGCTGGTGTGGCTCGGTGGATAGAGCATCGGCCTGCAGCCTGCAGAGTCCTGGGTTTGATTCCGGTCAAGGGCACATGCCTGGGTTGCAGGCTTGATCCTCAGTAGGGGGTGTATAAGAGGCAGACAATCAATGATTCTCTCTTACCCTTGATGTTTCTCTCTCTCTCCCTTGCCCTTACTCTCTTAAGTCAATAAAAATATATTTTTAAAAAAGAAGAACACAAAAAATAAAATATGCTGGTGAGGACATGCAGAAAAGGGAACCCAGATACGCTGTTGGTAGGACTGTCAACTGGAGCAGCCACTGGAAAACAGAATGGAGATTCCTCAAAATTTTAAAATAGAATTATATGATCTAGCAACTTCATTTCTGAGAATATATCAAAAGGAAAGCAAAGTACTAACTAAAAAAGATATCTGTCTCCATATAGCCAACACACACACACACACAGTGTCCCCAAAAATATATACACACTTTTAACAGCTAGTAGTTAACTTAATGTTCACTCCTTTTCAGGTTTCATTGATTTGAAATAATGGGTAAAGCCAGACATAGCTTTGAACAAAGAAAATGTATCCTAAAATGCCACTAGACTTTTTTTTATGGGGATACACAAAAGATTAAATTTATGGTACAAAACCGGCAGCAGTCAACTAAATGAGGGCACACAAGTACCAAACAAAATGATTCTTAACTGAGATTTCATTGCTTCATGTTATCAGCAGTGCCTGGACCAGAACGGTCATCCATTTGAAAACAGGTGTTGACAAAAATAATAATTCATTTTTGTAGATTCTTTTAAATTTTGAAGATGAACTATATGTTAATAAACACTGAACTTATAGTCATTCAAAGTGCATATACATTTTCTGTACACCTTGTATATATAGGTGAATGGATAAAGAAGGTATGCATGTATCTTATTTATCCATTCATCCATAGATGAGCGTTTAGGTTGTTCCCAAGTGCTGTTATACAGATACAGATACCTTTTTCAATTAGTGTTTTCTTTTCCTCTGGATATATTCCCAGAAATGGAATTCTTAGATCATATTTAGGAATAGTATTCAGCAATAAAAAATGAGTAACTTCTATGATTTGCAACAGCATAGATGAACTTTGAAAGCATTGTGCTAAGTGAAATAAGTCAGAGAAAGGTGCGAAAGGTACAAATGTTCAGTGATAAGATAAATAAGTACTAGGGGTAGTAGGGATGGAATGTACAACATGACAACTCCAGTTAACACTGCTGCCTGATACACAGGGAAGTTTTAAGAGAGTTCTTATCACAAGAATTTCTTATCTATATATTGTATCTATGTGAAATGATGGATGTTAGCTGAACCTACTGGGATAATCATTTCACAATATATGTAAAGCAAATGAAGTATTCCTTAAAATTGTACAGTGACATGTTAGTTATTTCTCAATAAAAGTGAAAAGGCACCATAGAAAAGGTTACATCTCTTTTCACTTCTAAACATGAGATGAATATGTTCATTATCTTGATTGTGGTGACTGTATGTAAATCATAGCTCAATTTTAAAAAAGGAAACAAAAACAAAATATCGCAGGATCCATACTGTTCACCAAGAGGTGAAAAGAAATGTAAAGTAGCCGTTTAGACCACATTTTTATGCTGAGATCAAGCTTGTGCATGACAAATCAAAAGAAGGCACAATCACCATGAAGAAAAAGCACACATTTTCCTGGTAGATTAAATCTTTGGTTACTATTATGGGCTTAATTCCAAATAAACAAAGTGACCTTTACGTCACATTGTGCAGTGATAAACATTTCGATGCGTATGATTGAAATCAGATGGAAAAAATACAGATTCCCAAACCAAATGCGGTTGACATATAGTATCGTGTAATCAAATGAAACTTACACTAATGATTCTACTGAAGCGCAGAAAAGGTCAGTTCAAAGGTACTTAGGAAAAGAGATCCTGTCAACCTACAGCGGGAAGGCTGGGAGGGTTGCGGGGGACACTGAGACCAACTGAAGGACTTGCATGCATATAAGCATAATCAATGGACACAAGACACTGGGGGGGAGGGGAGGAGGGGGAAGGTCAAGGGGAAAAAATGGAGACTTATTTAACACTCTTTGTAATACTTTAAGCAATAAAACAAAATTTAAAAAAAAAAGAAAAATAAATAAATAGCTTGACTTCTTGACCAAAAAAAAAAAAAAAAAAAAAAAAAAAAAAAAAAAAAAAAAAAAAGATTCTGTGCAAATGCAAAAATGTAGAAACATGAAAAGGATGGTACAATAAAGAATAAAGATAAAATAGATCTACAGCACATTTTTCCCAGCTTAGAATTCAATGAAACTATTTTCTTTCAAGAATTTGAACTTGTTTTATTTAGGATATTGAAGAAATAAGACTTACAAAAAATATTTTGACTTCACAAAAATCCTAGAATTGATATCCTTTATGTTTCTAGAATGATAGTCTCCTATAGAAGGAAATAACATTTGTTTAGTTAGTCTTAAGCTTGTATGCTAGGGAAAAGAGTAAAGCTTTATTGGCAATTTCCTAATTTGTCAGCTTCTTTCTTTCTCTGTTTGTTCTCAAGGGGTTAATGTCGATTAAGGAGGAGGAGCTTGAGCCTGGCCAGAGTGGCTCAGTGGTTGAGCATCGACCTATGAACCAGGAGGTCATAGTTCTATTCCGGTCAAAGGCATATGGCCCAGTTGTGGGCTTAATCCCCAGGATGGGGAGTGCAGTGATTCTCTCTCATCATTGATGTTTCTATCTCTCTCCCTCTCCCTTCCTCTCTGATATCAATAAAAATATTTTTTAAAAAAAATAAGGCACTTGAACTGCTCTTAGAATCATTTTTTATTTATTTTTTAAGTGTATTTTTATTTATTTCAGAGACGAAGGGGAATGAAGAGAGAGAGAAACATCAATGATGAGAGAGAATCATCCATCAGCTGCCTCCTGCATGCCCCCTATTGGAGATTCAGCCTGAAACTTGGGCATGTGCTCTGATCGGGAACCTAACCATAATCTTCCTGGTTCATAGGTCAAAGCTCAACCACTGAGCCTCACTGACCAGGCTAGAATCATATTTTACTTTTTAAATATATTTTTATTGATTTGAGAGAAGAAAGGAGAAGGAGAGAGAGATAGAAACATCAATGATGAGAGAGAATCATTGATCGGCTGTCTCCCGCACACTTCCCACTGGAGATTGAGCCCACAACCGGGGCATGTGCCCTTGGCTGAAATTGAACCCAGGACCCTTCAGTCCTCAGGCTAATGCTGTATTCATTGAGACAAACTGGCTAGGGCTAGAATCATTTTTTATATATCACAATCACTGTTGGTAAAATAGTAAGATATCAAGGGATTTATTGGAATGCAATTCTTCAACATATACAAAAATAAAAACAACAGTGTATATTTCATACATCTCTAATTAGAGCACGCTCAAAGGAAAAAGGCAGATTCTATCACTGAAGTTACAAATGACATCTAAGACCCATCCAGCACTTTCATTCTGGGTAAGTTTATGGCTCATTAAATCTATTGTGTATAACACCCCTTTAATAGTTTTACTATTAATACATTTTAAATAATGGATAAATCAGTTATATGTATTTCTCAATAACAATTTTTTTAATTATGACATAAATGGTACACTATATCTTGGGATAAATATACTGACTACATTTAATTTCTTCTCAGCCTTAGAGAGAGCTATAAGAAAAGAAAATTAAAAAGAAGTTTTCAAATCATAATATTATTATTTTTAAAATGATTGTTTCAAATATTTTAAAATGATAGCAACTGTTAAGCTACAAGCATTCAATTTATCTTTTTTCTGTTTTAAAGTCTGGAATAATATATTTATGTAAACAATAAAGAAGAAAGTTTAAGCTTTTCTCATGTCAGCTATTTCTCTAGAATATGACATAATAAAAATATGAGATTAAAAATATATATTTCATAATTCTGCACTCTTGAAATGTACTCTTCCATTAACATTAGGATGGTTTGATATAGTCAAGTCTTTAAATGAGAATGACTGGATTTGAGGAATTTCATTTGGTTAAAACTGTAGTTTTTCAGAGAAAACAAGATGGCAGCATAGGTAAACACCTGAATTTGCTGCTTCGCACAAGCATTTCAAAACCACAACGAAAAGAAAAAATGGACACCACCCAGACCCACAGGAAGGCTGGCTGAGTGGAAATTCTACAACTAGAAAGAGACTGAGACTCAGAGGAGGTGCGGAAGTAAAGTGCAAAGGTACGGAGGCGTGCGCAGAAAGGTCTTGCGGAGAGGACTGGCGACGGAGGATGCAGTTCTCTTTTTCTTTCCAGAGAGAGGCACAAGCTCCCAGAGTCTCTAAATTCCAGTTCCGGGTGAGATTCTGGGGACCCAGACTCATATGGGGAAAATCTGGACTATCTGGCACCAGGAGGAAATCCAGAGAGGCTTTCCCTCGGTGTTGCTTGCAGCGATTACTGTGGGACACTGAGACCCAGTGCCTCTTAGGGCAGAGCTGAGGATCAGCCATAGCTGTTTGCTCTGCCCTGTTGATTCCCTGAGACCCCATCCCATCCAAGCTGCATGCAGAGGCTTTTGCATATAAAAAGCTGGGTAGCCTCAGGCAAAGGCTAAATTAGCACCTCCTTAGAAATCCAGGAGCCAGTGTACCCAGTGATCAGAGTGGAACCATCCAGAATACAACTTCTCAGATACATAAGGGACACACTCAGGGAGCAGACTCAGTGAGCACCAAAGCCCCACTGAAGCAACACTTGCGCCATAAGGTTGTCTCCAGCACAGAAGTTCTCCCACCATAAACACAGCTGATTCTCATAGCTAAGTGGCTTGGAAGTCAATTCCTCCCAGTGATACCAACAAAAATCAAGGCTTAGCTACAACAAGACTGTGCACAAAGCCTACAAAGGGGTGCACCAAGAGTGTCCACCTCAGGTAACTGGGGAGGCTGAGGCACTCAGCCTTATAGGACATCTAGCACAGAAAGCCACTCTGTCAACACAGAGAAGCAGCCAAAATGTGGAGACAAAGAAACAGGCCACAAATGATAGAACTGAAGGAAAGCAAATGACTGGATGTATAGTTCAAAACCACAGTTATAAGGTTTTTCAAGAATTTTCTAGAAACTGCCAATAAATTTAGTGAGACCCTCGAGGATATGAAAAAAGACCAGCTAGAAATTAAGCATACACTGACTGAAATAAAGAATAATATACAGAGATCCAACAGCAGGCTAGAGGATCACAAGAATTAAGTCAAAGATTTGAAATACGAAGAAGCAAAAAACATCCAACTGGAAAAGCAAAATGAAAAAAGAATACAGAAGTGTGAAGATAGTGTAAGGAGCCTCTAGGACAACTTCCAGCTAACCAACATCCAAATTATGGGAGTTCCAGAAGAAGACAGAGAGAAAGATTTTGAAGACCTATTTGAAGAAATAATGACAGAAAACTTCCCCTACCTGGTGAAATAAATAGACTTGCAAGTCCAGGAAGGGCAGAGAACCTCAAACAAAAGGAATCCAAAGAGGACCACACCAAGACACATCATAATCAAAATGCCAAGAGCAAAAGACAAAGAGATAATCTTAAAATCAGCAAGAGAAAAGCAGTCAGTTACCTACAAGGGAGTACCCATATGACTGTCAGCTGATTTCTCAATAGAAACTATGCAGGCCAGAAGGGAGTGGCAAGAAATATTCAAAGTGATGAATAGCAAGAACCTACAACCAAGATTACTTTACCCAGCAAAGCTATCATTCAGAATTGAAGGTCAGATGAAGAGCTTCACAGACAAGAAAAACCTAAAGGAGCTCATCACCACCTAACCAGTATTATATGAAACTAGGGGCCCGGTGCACAAAAATTTGTGCACTCGGGGTGCAGGGAGTCCCTCAGCCCGGCCTGTGCCCTCTCACAGTCTGGGACCCCTCAGT
>PVJC01052121.1:0-11243 GCA_004026665.1 Murina feae
CCTGCCCCCAGGCACACCGTGGAGGCTGGAGCAGGCACCCCCTCTATGTTGATCTCTCAGACTCTTGCCCTCCCCTGCATGTTGTTCTCTTTTTTGAGCGTGGCCAGGGTTGGGTGCGGCCTGCCTCCCAAGCTTGCCTACTGCCCATCTTCCTCCAGCCACCAGAAAGCAGGGAAAACCCCGCCTCGTGATCAGGCCAGCCTTTTCCTGCTCCCTGATCCCCGAAAGGGGCCTGGGAAGCCGCCAAGAAGGCCGCCAACTCTTTCCCACTCACCCATCCCCTGCTGCCTTCCTTTCCCACTTCCCGGTGCCACCAAGGGGTCTGGGGAGCTGCCAAGCAGGACCCCGGCCCCTGCAGCCTTGCTTTCCCGCTCCACGATGCCCCGCAAAGGGCCTGGGCGGCCACCAAGCAGGCCGAGACCTCCCCTGCCGCCTCTTACCCACTTCCCGGTGCCCTCCAACCCTGCCACCTCTTTCCCATCACGGGTCCTGGGTCCTGCGCTGTCCCGCCCTGCAGCCGCTCTGTGCACTCGGGAGGCCCCTCAGCCCGGCCTGTGCCCTCTCGCAGTCTGGGAGCCCTCGGGGGATGTCCACCTGCTGGCGTGCCTGACCAGCCTGGGTAAGGGGCTTTAAGGCTGCCCACAGCTCCCATTGACCCAACGTCCCAGCAAGGCCGGCTGGACACAGGTTCTGGAGTTTTTTCTCCTATAATTGATACACTGTTCCTTTAAGGCGGCCTTCTAACTACTAACGAAGCCTCCTCTGCCTCACCTCACAGAGTCTATAATGAAACAATTGTTACTTTTACTGGTTAGGCCGAAGCTGCTCTTTCCTTCAGCTCCCGAGGATTCTATGATTGTTATAATGTTTCAAAAAGCTGTGTTTCGTTAGAGGCAGTTTAATCGGAGCTGAGCTGAGGGGCGAAGCTTCACTTTTGCTCCTGCCGCAATGGAAAGGGCTGTTTACTCAGGTCCGTGAGTGGCAGCCGCCATGTTGGCTGGGCTAATTTGCATACAGCCACTCTGATTGGCTGGTGGGCGTGGCTTACCAGTCTCGGAGAAACGGTTAATTTTAATATTTCGCTTTTATTAGTTTAGATTTTATTGATTTTTTTTTTACAGAGAGGAAGGGAGAGGGATAGAGAGTTAGAAACATCTATGAGAGAGAAACATCGATCAGCTGCCTCCTGCACACTCCCCACTGGGGATGTGCCCGTAACCGAGGTACATGCCCTTGACTGGAATCGAACCCGGGACCCTTGAGTCTGCAGGCCGACGCTCCATCCACTGAGCCAAACTAGTCAGGGCTAAAGTAGAATTCTGATAAGTTTCTGACCTTGGAGACCAGTTAGAAAAGGTGGATAGATAAGGAGGTTTCTAGTTTGGGAGATTGGGTGAAGTGTGACACCATTAGCTGAGACTGAAAAGGACAGATGGAGGAGTAAAAAGAGATCATTTAATATTGTATATAGGGTAATATTGTGTATATTAAGGGTAGGATTTTATTTTTGTGGCTTGTTTAGGAATGACGAGGTTCTTGTTTAGTTTGGTTTTTTGTGTTTGAAGGGTGAGAAGAGGCCTGTGGAAGGGGAGGTATTGAAGAAGATGGGATAACAGAGAACAAGGTCTGGCACGAGGCAGGAGAGGGTAAAAGCCGGAAGAAACGAAGGAAGAAGAGCTTGGGAAGAGGGAAGGGGATAAAAAAGTTAGTCTAAGAGTTTGTTTATTGTTGTTAATCTTCACCCAAGGATTTTTTTTACATTGATTTTTAGAGTGGAAAGGAGGGGGGCGAGAGAGAGAGTCCTTGACCAATACTGTGACTCAGTGTGCTGGCTGATGCTCTATCACTGAGCCACACTGGCCAGGGCTAGGAGCTTTTAAACTAGTATATAAATAGGTTTTAAATTCCTTTACATATAGAAAAACTTGAGGCTTGGCTTTAAGGAAGATCTCTAGTGTATATAGCTAGAACTATTTTGGTTTTCTAATCCTGGGATGTTAGTTTTGGATTTGTGCAGTGGACTGAATGTTTGTGTTCCCCCCAATTTATATGTTGAAACCCTACCCAATGTGATACTAATATGTGGGGCCTTTGGAAAGTAATTAGGTCATGAGTGTGGAGCCTTCATAAATGGGATTAGTGCCCTTATAGAAGGGACTCCAGAAAGTTCTCTCTGCCCCTCTTTCTACCATGTGAGGATACAATGAAAAGTCAGCAGTCTGTAAACTGGATGAGAGCTTTCAGCAGAACCCAGCCATGCTAATACCTGATCTCAGACTTAAAAGTACTGAAGAATATTGAAATCACCAAGAATTCTGATAGTTATCCCTGGAGAGAGTAATAGAGAGCCAGCACCTAAAACTTAAAGGAATGAGTAGAAGTAACCTAGAGGAAGACGCAGTAAATTACAAGAAGGGCTAGTGTGTGGTATAATCTGGTGACATAATTTAAAAAGGACACTCTACCTCTAGGCCCAATGGTATCAAAGGGTGTTGGGGAGAGAACTATATTCAAGAGGGCTGCAGGGGAAATGTTGCCTTCAGAAGAGAGCCAGGTTGCAGTTAGAGCAAAAGGGTGATAGGAATGTTCAGAGAAGAGATATAAAGGGTTTTACAGATAATTGATCTTGAGTTCAATTGTGAAAGGATTTTAAGACATCCGAGGGGTTGTAAAATGGAGTTGGAAGCATTGATGTACAAATTATAGGACTATTAGAGTCCAGGAAATAAGGCATGGCCAGGAAATCCTGGATTCCAGTGATAACTGACACGAACGGATAAAGGCCAAGTAGCTTTATCTTGATTCTTGCCCAATAAACAATTTGTTGAATGAATGTATCAGTTGTCAAATCCATGAAGGAAATAATTATTTTTACCTCAGATCACCTCATATCATTTGAGGTCTGTGTTTCCAGGTTTGTTAAATACTGCAACATGGAAATAAAATGAGTATCTCCCTCATAATATCTAGCATACATTTCTATATAAGGAACTGTAAAGGTTTTGAAATCCTCCAGAAAATACCAAAGAAGTCCTTATGTTGTAGATTTTCTGTTTGTATGTATGGCTTACTGCCTGATGCTTACAAATAGAAGACTGAGTAAGTGCGCATATATTTAAAGCTTTCATCAATATGAGCAAAGAGTAAGGATAAATGTGATAATTGGTAATGCTCTCTAGGTCTGCCCATGTTGTTGTAAAAGGTAATATTTCTTTGTTTTTTTTACAGCCAAGTAATATTTCATTGTGTAAATGTACCACAGCTTTTTTTGTTTGTTTGTTATTTTTTGGTAACACAGCTTTTTAATCTACTGATGGGCACTTGGGCTGCTTTGAAATCTTGGCTATTGTAAATAGGGGTGCATATATTATTTTGAGTTAGTTTTTTTGGGTTATTCAGATTATATTTTCAGAAGTGGTATTGCTGGGTCATAAGGCAGTTCCATTTTTACTTTTTTGAGGAAACTCCATACTTTTTCCACAATGGCTGCACCAATCTGCATTTTACCAACAGTGTACAATGGTTCCCTTTTCTCCACATCCCCCCCAACACTTGTTGATTTATTTATTGATGATGACCATTCTACAAGGCTTTAAGAAATACCTCATTATGATTTTAATTTACATTTCCCTGATGATTAGTGACACTGCCTGTGTTCTTGATCTCATTATCTTTTGCCTTTTCCAGGACTATGCATTTTCAGCTTATTCCTTTAATCTTTTCCATTCTGCCTGCAAATATGCTTAGGTCCTCCAGTTTATTTATTTAATTTTTAAAATATATTTTATTGATTTTTTTTACAGAGAGGAAGAGAAAGGGATAGAGAGAAACATCGATCGGCTGCCTCCTGCACACCCCTCACTGGAGATGTGCCCGCAACCAAGGTACATGCCCTTGACTGGAATCAAACCTGGGACCCTTCAGTCGGCAGGCTGATGCTCTATCCACTGAGCCAAAACAGTTACGGCAGGTCCTCCAGTTTAAAAAGCAAGACAAACCACAATAAACCGTCCCTCAAGTCTCCCTTTCATGCTGTGCTCTGCTAATTTTTTCCAGATTTCTAAAAATAGTCCACACTCAAAATTCTTACTAAAGACATTTTTTCACTGTCACTTCACTGGTTTCCATTTTCCTCAAGCTATAAAAATGGAGATACTCAATTGCCACATTAAAAGGCCTTACAATTTTTTAAGTCCCCATTCCTGATCTCTTTGAAGCATTTGACACAGTTGACCACCATTCCTTTTTCTTGAAATGGCTCTCTTCTAGTTCTTATCGATCTCTATGACTGAACTGGCTTTTCTCTATCGTTCACTGGCTCTGCTGTCCTCTAAATATAGTTGATCTCCCAAGTTCTATTCTTGGAGCTCCCTATCACTAGTGGTTGCCACACCTGATCACAGTACCATATAGCCAATTCTCATTCCCACCCCTCCCACTCCCCAGTGATTTTTAGGGAGAGTGGAAGAGAGAGGGAAAGACAGAGGGAAACATCAATGTGAGAGAAACACATTGATTGATTGCCTTCCGCATGAACCCTGACCGGGGCCTGAGCCCTCGAAGGAGACTGCAACCAAGGTATGTGCCCTTGACCAGAATCGAACCTGGGACCCTTTGGTATGCAGGCGGACAATCTATCCACTGAGCCAAACTGGCTAGGGCAATTCTCATTTTTTACACTTGTTATGGTCTATAAAGTCACCATGAGCTCTGAATTAGTAAATACCAAACCATTCCTAGGAAAATATAGGGTTAGATTCCTAAAAGCCTCTGATCACATTTTCATCACTGATCAGTACATACATAACCTTGTTTTATGTATGTTTCTGTTTATTTTTAAAAATGTTTTTGTTGATTTTTAGAAAGAGAGGAATGGAGAGGGAGGGAGATATATATATATCAATCTGAGAGAGAAACATTGATTGGATGCCTCTGGCATGCACCCCAACTGGGGATTGAGCTGCAACCTGGGCATGTGGTCTGCAGGTCAACACTCTATCCACTGAGCCAAACCAGCTGGGGCCTAATTCACATTTTAGAATTAGGCCCTAACTTCACCTGAATATATACTCTTTCCAGGTGCACACAGAATTTTTTACCAAGATAGACCATATTCTGACATAATACAAGTCTCAATAAATTTATAAAGATTCTGGCCATACAAACTACATTCTAGGGCCACAGTGAAATTAAACCAGAAACTTACAGCAGGAAGGTATCTAGAAAATCCCTAAACATTTAAAATTAAATAAAAATAATCCCAGATAACCCATGAGTCAAGTAAGAAATCAGAAGGAAAATTTTTCAGTGTTTGAACCAAATGAAAATATAAAAATTTGTGAAAAAAAATTTGTGTAATTGAGTAAAGTAGTACTTTTAGGGATATTAGTACTAAACTTACTGTTAGTCAGTATTTAACAGGAATAATCTATTAATTCACCCAGCAACATGAATAAATCTCAATTATTCTGAGTGAAGGAAGCTCGATAAGTATATCTTATATGATTTCAGTTTTGATTTTTAAAAATTCTGGAAAGTGCAAACTTACATTTAGTGGCAAAAGGTTTAGGTGGGGAAAAAAGCAATTAGAAAGGAAACTTTGGAATGATTATTTTTATTTTGGTGATGGTTAATGGGTATGTAAATGTCAACATTTACCGAATTGTACACTAAATATGGGCCATTTATTGTGTGTCAATTACACTTCAATAAACTGTTTAAAATTAAATGAAAAAATAAGGAGTCCAAGAATCTGCTGAGTTCTTGAATCTTCGATTAAATACTAAACTGGACATGTGAGGATTAAGTTTCCACTTAGCTTTAGCTTTTGTAAAACTTGCATGACTAGCCCGACTGCTGTGGCTCAGTGGATAAAACATCAGCCTGTGGACTGAAGGGTCCCAGCTACAATTCCAGTCAAGGGCACATGCCCGGGTTGCAGGCTTGGATGTACAGGAGGCAGATCAATGATTCTCATCATTGATGTTTTTATCTCTCTCTCCCTCTCCCTTCCTCTATGAAATCAATAAAAATAAAATAAAACTTGCCTGCCTAAGCCCAATGTTGATGCAATGCCAAGATTGTATTCATTCATTTTTTAAAAATATATTTTATTGATTTTTCTTACAGAGAGGAAGGGAGAGGGATAGAGTGTTAGAAACATCGATGAGAGAGAAACATGGATCAGTTGCCTTCTGCACACCTTCTACTGGGGATGGAATTGAACCTGAGACCTTCAGTCTGCAGGCTGACGTTCTATCCACTGAGCCAAACCGGTTAGGGCTATCATCATTCTTTAAAATATTTGAGATTTATTATAGGACATGTATCAGGAATGTAAAGACCAATACATTCCATTTCCCTAAGACCTCATCCAGGAGTACCAAACCCAATCTTCAGGAGTCAGGCATGCATATATGCTTGTAGCTACTAGGCAAGAAAATAGACATTAAAGGACAGACACTAAAGAGGCGAAGTACAAATTCAAGTTCTGTACTGAAACATTTCCATACTAATTGAACAATTCTGAGGGCTAAATGTGGCTCACCATTTTATCACTCCTTTTGTAGACAGATAAGGGCAAAAAGAATGGCAGGTACAAGTTATGCTGGTACATTAGGAAAGAACATAGCTAAGGATTGCAAAATAAAACAGCTTGCTTTATTCAAGTAGTTTTATGTATTTGTGAAGGCTGGAGTATAAGGTTTTTTAAAATACTGATTTTAAAAATTTGGGGTTTAAAAAAAATGTAAATTTTTTATTAATTTCAGAGAGGAAGGGAGAGGAAGAGAGAGAAACATCAATGATGAGGGAGTAATTGACTGGCTTCCTCCTACACGCCCCTTACTGGGGATCAAGCCTGCAACTTGAGCATGTGCCCTGACTGGAATTGAACCATGACCTCCTGGTTCATAGGTTGATACTCAACCACTGAGCCACCATGATCAGGTGAAAAAAATTACGGATTTTTAGAGAGGAAGGGAGAGGGAGAGAGAGTGAGAAGGAGGGAGAGATTTAGAGGGAGAGATTTGTTGTTCCACTTATTTATGCATTTATTGGTTTGCTTTTTTTTGCATGTACCCTGACTGGGGATCGAACCCACAACCTTGGCATAAGGGGATGATTGATGCTTATCAACTGAACTACCTGACTAGGCCTGGAGCATCAGGTTTAAGAGTTCAGTGTTCCTTTATAACATACATTGAAATTTTCAACTATTTGTTTATTTGTCTAGTCTTGTCATCAGATTTATGATGGTAAAGAATGGGTCTTGGAGCCTATTCCATTACCTGGAACACAGGTTAAATGCTCCTTGTATGAATGGTTCAGAAATATGTAGAGCCATATACATGGAGGCCAATCTATGAAATTATCATATTTGCATTTCTCATTAGACTTATTTCCATGAGGGCAAATATTGTGTCTTTTTCTCTGTTGGAACCTCGGTGCTTAGCAATAGTAGGAACTGAGGTATTTATGAAATGAATGAATACTGATTCCCACTTGTTTTCATCCTCTCTTCCAATGAGAGAAGTATGTAAGATCGACTGAGTATGCAAGGCTTCAGACCTAGTTCTTGAACCAGTTTGTCAAAATTTTAAGTTTTTATTGATTTTAGAGACAGAGGGAGTGGGATAGAGAAACACTGATGTGAGAGGGAAACACCAATTGGTTGCCTCCTGCACACTCGCCTTAGAATCCAACCACAACCTGGGCATGTACCCTGACTAGGAATCAACCCAGTGACTTTCTGGTGCACAGGATGACAACCAACCGAGCCACACTGGCCAGGGCTAGAATTTTGATTTGACTTATTTTGAACAAAATATTTAATGACTTAAATGATTTAAAGTTTGAAAGTTGCTGCTTTATTCAATGGGCTTTTAGTGGGAGAGGATTTTAGAACTAGCCCACCTTATGGAGGCAAGTTCGTAGACAGATTCTGAGTGGAGGGTAGAATAAAAAACTAGCAATAGCCTATCCAGGCAGTTCTAATTAAGACAATGACATTAAGAATGAAGAGGGGCCTGGCCTGTTTGGCTCACTGGGTAGAGTGTCAGCCTGTGGACTGAAAGGTCCCAGGTTTGATTCCACATGTCCCTTGGTTGCGGGCACATCCCCAGTTGGGTGTGTGGAGGAGGCAGCTGATCGATGTTTCTAATTCTCTATCCTTCTCCCTTCCTCTCTGTAAAAAATCAATAAAATATATTTTTTAAAAAATGAAGAGGGGGATAAACAGAAATATTTTGAAAATCTGGTAGGGAATGTCTATGAAAAAGGGGCCTGTGACAGGATTAGATGACACTGAGGTTTCTTTCCTTTAAAACTGGGTGGGTGTGTGGGAAGAGATCAACCAAAGAACTTGTATGCATGTATGCATAACCCATGGACACAGACATTAGGGTAGTTGAGGGCCTGGGGCAGGGGATGGGGGCAGGCTAGAAGGAAGCAATGGGGGAAAAAGGGGACATATGTAATACTTTCAACAATATTTAATTAAAATATACACTCTACATAAAAAGTACAGTTCAGTTGGATTACTTAAGTATGTTCACATTGTTTTCCAAACATCACCACTATCCATCTCCAGAACTACTACATCTTCTGCAACTGGAATTCTGCACCATTAAACAATTTTCGTCAGCCCCCAGCATCCACCATTCTACTTTGTCTCTATGAATTTGACTAATCTAAGTGGAATAATTTTTCTTTTTTTGTGATTGGCTTAATTCACTTAGCTTAATATCCTCAAGGTTCATCATCCATGTTGTAGCATGTGTCAGAATTTCCTTCTTTTTTTAAGGCTGAATAATATCCCATTATAAATATAACTAGGGGCCCAGTGCATGAATTTGTGCACCTTGAAAGGGACTGTGGGCCATGAGGCTGTGGTGGGCACAGGGGTGGGTCTTGGCCCATCCTCCGTGTCTACCCCTCTCCCCCACAGCTCCTCTGGCCACAGATCTGGTCTGGTCTGCCAGCAGCCCTGCTCGGTAGCTATTTGGGCCAGCATCAGCAGCAGGTGTGAGCAGAGGCTGCTGCCCTGATTACCCCTCAGGAGCAGGGGGAGGTGGAGAAGCCTTGAGGGGTGATCAGGGCCAGCACTGGCAGTGGGTATGAGTGGTGACTCCAGCACTGGCAGGGATTGGGGTCAGTGCCAGCAGCAGGTGAGTGCTGGGTGGGACCACAGCACGTGGGAACAGAGAATTTTCAGTAACCAAGAGGCCTGCCCCGATGTCAGAGACCTGTGTTCTGCATTGGTCTGGTGCCCTACTCACCTGCTCCACCATCCCCTGCGACGATGCCTGTCATATTCCATGTGCATCCCCTGGTGGTCAGCGCACCTTATAGCAACCAGTTGTTTGGTTGTTTCGCCATTTGGTCTATTTATGTATTAGCCTTTTATTATATAGAAGGATATATATACACACACATTTTGTTTATTCATTCCTCTATGAGGAACACTTAGGTTGCTTTTACTTTTTGGCTACTCTGAATAATGCTGATTGGATGTACACACATCTCTGAGGCTTTCAATTAAATATCCAGAAGTGGTTTGGCTGGTGTGGTTCCGTGGTTGAGCATCGACCTATGAACCAGGAGGTCACGGTTTGATCTGGGTCAGGGCACATGCCTGGTTTGCAGGGTCACTCCTGTGTGGGGTATGCAGAAGGCAATCAATGATTCTCATCATTAATGTTTCCTCTCTCCCTTCCTCTCTGAAATTAAAACATATTTAAAAAAAACAAGGGGCGACAGCAAGATGGCGGCATAAAGTAAACACTGTAAATGCAGCCGTGAACAACTATTTCAGAATATCCACGAAAAGAAAACACGGACACCACTCACAACCACAGGAAGGCTGGCTGAGTGAAAATCCTACAACTAGAAAGAATCTGAGACTTGGAGGAGGGGCGGAAGCAAAGTACAGAGGTACGGAGGCGCACGCACGGGGCTCGGGGTTCGGGTTGGCGCCGGAGGACGCGGTTCTTTTCCAAAACGGGAGAGAGCCACAAGTTCCCAGCGGCTCTGAACTCCAGTTCCAAGCGAGTTTCTGAGGACCCAGACACCCGGAGAAGGGGGACTGACTGGCACCGGGAGGAAATCAAAAGCGGGTTTCTCTCAGCATTGCTTGCAGCAATTACCATGGGACACAGAGACCCCGTGTCTCTTAGCACAGGGCTGAGAAGCACCATAGCTATTTGCCCCGCCCTGCCCTGCAAACTCCCCGAGGCCCCGCCCCTCCCAAGCTGCGTCAGAGGCTTTTGCAGATAAAAGGCTGAGTAGCCTAAAGCAAAGGCTAAATCAACACCTCCTTAAAGATACAAGAGCCAGCCTCACCCAGTGGCCAGAGAGGGACCATACTAAACAAAACTCAGATCCACAAGGAACACACTTGAGGCAGATGCAGTGAGCACAAAAGCCCCACAGAAACAACTCTTGCCCCATAAGGGTGTCTCCAGCACAGAAGTTCTCACAACGGACTCTCATAAACAAGTGGCTTAGAGGTTAATTCCTCTCAGTAATCACCTAACTCAGAAAGGGAAGCAGCCAAATTGCGGAGACAAAGAAACAGGTCACAAATGACAGAAATGGAGGAAAGAAAACGACAGGATATAGAGTTCAAAACCACGGTTATTAGGTTTTTCAAGAATTTTCTAGAGACTGCTGATAAATTTAGTGAGACCGCCGATAAATTTAGTGAGATCCTCAATGAATCTAATGAGACCCTCAAGGATATGATAAAGGACCAACTAGAAATTAAGCATACACTGACTGAAATAAAGAATACTATACAGAGATCCAATAGCAGACGAGAGGATCGCAAGAATCAAGTCAAAGATATGAAATATGCAGAAGCAAAACCCATCCAGCCGAAAAAGAAAAAAGAAAAAAGAAAAAGGTTCAAAAAGTATGAAGATAGTGTAAGGAGTCTCTGGGACAACTTCAAGTGCACCAACATCAGAATTATAGGGGTGCCAGAAGAAGAGAAAGAGCAAGATATTGAAAACCTATTTGAAGAAATAATGACAGAAAACTTCCCCACCTGGTGAAAGAAATAGACTTCCAAGTCCAGGAAGCGCAGAGAATCCCAAACAAAAGGAACCGAAGGAGGACCACACCAAGACATATCATAATTAAAATGCCAAGAGCAAAAGACAAGGAGAGAATCTTAAAAGCTGCAAGAGAAAAGCAGTTAGTTACCTACAAGGGGGCACCCATACGACTGTCAGCTGATTTCT
>PVJC01052122.1:0-11243 GCA_004026665.1 Murina feae
TAGATTATAGTTTACGTTCAGTATTATTTTCTATTAGTTTCAGGTATAGAACTGAACCAAGTGAACTGTCTTCCCCTTGTGCTCTGGCAAGGTGAACTGTGATGAACTATCTTCCTCCTATGCTCTGGCCCAGTGAACTGTCTTCCCCTTGTGCTTTGGCTGGATGAACTGTTACCTTTGTGCTCTGGTGGAGTGCACTGTCTTCCCCTCGTGTTCTGTCCAAGTGAACTGTGGTGCACTGGCCTCCCCTCGCACTCTGGCTGGAAGAATTGTCCCCTTCGCACTCTGGCCGAGTGAGCTGGGGTGAACTTTCCCCCAGGCTCTGGCCAGGTGAACTGTCTTTTCCTCATGCTGTGGACAGGTGAACTGTGGTGAACTGTCTTCCTCTCACGTTCTGACCAAGTGAACTGTCTTCCACTCATGCTCTGGCCAGGTGAACTGTTCCCAGAGCTCTGTCAAAGTGAAATGTCTTCCGTTCATGCTATGGCAGAGTGAGCTATGGTGAACTGTCCCCCTCGTGCTCTTGCTGGGTGAACTGTCTTCCCCACGTGTTTTGGATGGATGAATTGTCTCACTCGTGCTCTGGTGGAGAGACCTGTATTCTCCTCATGCTCTAGTGGAGTGAGCTGTGGTGAACTGACCTACCCTTGCACTCTGGCCCAGTGAACTGTTCCTAGAACTCTGGCTGAGTGAACTGTCTTCGCCTCCTGCTCTGGCTGAGTGAACTGTGCCCCTCGCACTCTGGCCCAGTGAAATGTTCCCAGAAGTCTGTCTGGATGAATTGTGTTTTCCTTATTCTCTGGTCCAGTGAACTGTGGTGAACAGTCTTTGCCTCCTGCTCTGGCCAAGTGAACTGTCTTCCACTCATGCTCTGGCTGAGTAAACTGTGGTGACTGTCCTCCCCTCATGGTCTGAAGGAGTAAACTACTCCGAGAACTCTGGCTGAGTGAACTGTCTTCGCCTCCTGCTCTGGTCCACTGAACTGTTCCCAGTGCTCTGGCCAAGTAAAGTGTCTTCCACTTGTGCTTTGGCAAAGTGACCTGTGGTGAACTGTACCCCGCTGTGCACTACGCTCTGGCTGAACAGTCTTCTCCTCATGCTCTGGCTGAGTGAACTGTCTTCTCCTCATGCTCTGGCCGAGTGAACTGTGATGAACTGTCATCGACTCCTGCTCTGGCTGAGGGAACTGTGATGAACTGTCTTCACCTCCTGCTCTGGCCCAGTGAACTCTGCTGAACTGTTGAAGCCTCCTGTTGAAGCATGCATCTTATATAAAAACTTTGAAGTTTTAACCCTGCTATTTCTGGCTTCTGTAAATGCTTGCTGGCTTAAATAATAAGGAAACTAAGACTACTCCCATTTCAGAGAGGCCATTAAACCTTCTCTAGATGAAATTATCAGTGCTGGCATCAGGCCCAGCCTTTGGTTGAGGTCTCAAAGCCCCAGAACAAAGGACCCTATAAGAACTTGCAAAGGGAACCAGGAAAAAAACCATATTTGGGAGGCAAAGAAGGTGGAATGCTATAAATACAGGAAACTTCCTATGTGATTTCACCAAGAATTTGAGAGACATTTTCCTCTGGGTCCGCGTGTAATAAATGTAAGTCCATCTTTCTAAGCGTTGCTTAGTTCTTCTCTGGCTTTTCTGTAACATTATTGGTTCCCTGACATTCCAGGAAAAGCCATGCTTTTCCTTTTGGCCTCCAGTGTGGACTGGGTTTGAGGACCAGGGGAGCTGGATAGGCCTCTGGGAGGTGACGCTCTGCTGATTTACCAGATTTGATCCAGGGGACTCCGGTCGCTCTTGGACCTCAGCCCAGGGCCTAGCCGGCATCTGGAGAGAGTGGATGGACACCTCTAGACCTGTCGACAGAATTGATAAGGTAGGGGCCCCGTCAGTTCAGCCCACTCCAAGTGAGTGGAAGGGGGAGCTTGATCACCTCCCAGGAAGCCATACAGCTTCCTCAGGCAAATTAATCAGGAATCATGTGGATTGTTTAAACTCTGGGTAAATATCTGGTAGAAATCAAAACTTGGGCTGTCTGGTACATAAATGTGGGACTCCAGAGGTGAATGTATTCAGATTCAATTAATGAGTTATGAGTTCATTCTGCTGTTTGTGTGAGACTGGCCAATTTGCTATGGAGAAGGGGGACTGGACGCAGTCTTAACACCTCTGGTAGGTTCTCACCAAGATGTTGGTTGAGAATTCTATTCTGGGGCGTGGGTGCCAGGAGTGCCCCCATGTCCATTTGGGGAGTTGGGCATTGTTTCGTTTATCTGCTCAGCTCCAGTTGGGCTAGTCTACTAAGAGAGTGTGATTACCAAAAGTGAACAGTCAGCATTTTTAGATTAATATTTATGAACGCATTTTAAATGTACTTTTACTTTCAAGAAAATATACCTAGACCTTCCATGATAAAACTAAGAACAGGTAAATTGAAACTTGTTTAGTACAAACTGGTATATTTTTCCTTATGTAATTTCAAGTATATTGTATCAGTCTGTCTTCCCATAATTATCTGTTCATTAACTGGTCTATATGAAGCGAAAGCTACTTTGTGCCTTCTGGCTGTACAAATGAGAGTATTTTGTTGTCTCTATTGTTGGTTTAAATACGGGGTAGACCCGCTGTGGCAAAGTGCAAAAGTCTCTAGCAGCTGCGAGATTTATTTGTCTTAGTCTTTTGCTCTCCTTCAGAGAGGGAATCTGCCCACTTAGCTAAGAAAAATTTCTGTCCTCTTAGCTAAGAGGATTTCAGTTTGCTCTGATTTGTAAATTTTCTGTATTAAATTTAAAAATTGAAGTTCTAGGGTAGATTTTAAGGCTAAAACAAAGGCTGGCTAGGTTCCAAGATTGCTTGGTTCTGAGATTGCTTGTAAAGAAAAGCAAGAGACAAGTCTTTTCAAGTTAACTATTTGCTTAGCAAGTTAACAAAGTAGTAAATTTCAAAGAACAAAGAACTTGTTATTTATGAACGGAGACTTCCAGGGGCAGGGATTACAGCTCCCCAGGGTGGAGAGATTTGCAGGCCCTGTCCCTACCCATGACATCATAGTCCAACGTGAACCACCTGAAGAAGAACTGAGGCTGAAGTTATTAATAACTGTTTACAAACCCTGTTAAGCTTGGTTGTGTGTCTTGTGCAGCCTGTTGTCTTTGTGGTTGTGTGTTTGTTTGATTTGCCATTTTCAGTTATTTATTAGGATCCTCATAGAGGACATAACCCTTCCTCCTTCATCCTGTTGTGACAGCATCTGTAACTGGATTAAAGATCTTTTCTTTCAGGAGGCCATCTAGGCTATCAGTCTGCAAAAAAATCTCCCTACACACCCTTATCCTCATCCACTATCTTTCTAGGACAATTAAGAGTCATTTTTCTCCACAGGTTGGAGTCCAGCCTCCAGGAGAAAGGCCTACTACAGAGATAGTCTCTGGTTTTCTCTGAAACTCACACTGTTTAAAGGGAGACAAACAACGAAGGTCTAGGTATATTTTCTTGAAAGTAAAAGTACATTTAAAATGTGTTCATAAATATTAATCTAAAAATGCTGACTGTTCACTTTTGGTAATCATTAAAGGATTGAGGTTTCTAAGAATAAAGAATTCAAATACAAAAAACAACAACACCAAAACACCCTTCACTCCCAGGAGCCAAGCAGAGGACAAATGGAGTTGAAGTCTGCAGCTGCCCTGGTGATTTAGAACTGGTTGCTAGACAGACTCAGTCCCTGAGAACTAGGTGAAAGAAGGGGGATGGGGGGGGGGGCTGAATGCTCAAACTTCCTGCAGTGGCCCTGGAAGAAGCTGCCACAGTGAGGAAAGTGGGAGACAACAGAAATATACCTCACACTAGAGCTGCCCCACTGCTGCCCAATGAGAAATGAGTATTTTACAACAAGCAATACAAGACTTGGGCCTTTGGCTTGCTGGGTACAGCACTTAAAACAGAAACCAGTGACCGCTACTAGCCTTCCAGCAGCCCAAAGAATAGAGCAGCAAGACTGAGATCTATGAAAACTGCAGATAGAGCTAGCAAAAGCTCCCTGTTTGCAAATGTACTGAAAGGATTCAGTATCTGTTGCTGCTTAGAATACGAGGAGCTGATATCTCCTTTCAGAGCACAACCGTGGGAGAGGCCTGATCGCTGCTCTGCCACAAAGGGGACTGATGGGAAGAGAGTGTGAGTACAAGTAGCAGGATAGTAGGGCCCTGTAACTAATAAACAGGGTTAACAAAAGGGCACAGAAAAGGTACTCTCCTGGACTCAGGAGCCATCAGGACTTTGAATCTGACTGAGAGACTGGCCAAGACCCTGTTGGGTTAGAAGAACCAGAGACTGCAAATTGAACTTATAAACTGCAGTTTTCTAGGCAGAGGTCCAAGCCCAGTTGTATAGGGGTTAAGCTGCCTGTGTACAGCAAAACAGCTTTCTCCCGTGTCAGAATACTTTTCAGGGAAATTGGACAGATTGTGTTTGTGGCTAGAAAGAACTGGCTGCAATGCAAAGCCCTGACAGTGGCCTGCAGAAAACTGTATAATAGACTTAGATGATGCCTAGGTCTTCATGGACATGGCTCCAGAGAGACAAGGACAATTTTGCTTTATGTGGGAAGGTCAAGGATAAACTTTAGTCACCTCCCTAAGGTGTTTGTATAGCCCTACCATATGTCATGTTTAACAGCAGAAGATTTAGCTATCAGAAGCGGCCACAGTGCTAATGTTATACTTCATTATGTAAATATAGTAATCTTTAATTCTCTTATAGATTTAAATGCAGTTGTCAAAAGGGCAGGTGCTCAACTGGGCAATAAAAACCCATCACATTTTGGTCTCTATTGAGAGACAGTTGGCAGTCTGTATACTGTCTTGCAGGCCTATATGACCATGCCCATGTCAGGGGTGGCACAAACCTCAACTGTAGGAAACTGGGGAATGCCTGTTTGGAACAGAGGGAACTAGTGAAGTGGTGACTACTAGCTCTCTGTTATAGGAATTACAGACCTTGTGAGGTCCTGTGACATGTGAGACCCTGTAAAGAAATAAAGCTCCCTTAGTCAGTTCTAATAGAATAAGTCAAGTAAGGGGAGCCCTACTACAGGGATAGCTGTGACTATCTGTTTGAATATAGACATTTTTTAAATTTCTTCTTGCCATTTGAAGACAGTTATATTACTCTGAAGAGTCCATAAAAAGGGCTGACAAGGAAAATCAGAAGATCTTAAAGCAGGTCAGTATATTTTTCTCCTTATATAATTCCTATGAAATTTGACAATGTTAAATAAATCATGGCAACACATTTCTTTGCATAAATTCAGTAAGACCATTTCCTAATAATGGTTTTATTAACCAAAAACTTTGACTGGAGTATTATATTTTAAAGAGCCTTGCCTGGACCTTGAAGACTTGAAGCCAACAAGAGTGCCATGGGAAAAAGCCTGGTATTTTGCTTGGGAGCCCTGAAAATGGCTGGCACTGGAGTATCAGGCCCATACCCTACTATTACTGGCAGTTGGTCAGAGTAGAAGCAATAAGGATGCCTCTGCATCCCTGCAAAACCCCCATGCACTCTGGGCCACAATGAGTAGAGGGCTACTAATATGGGCCTTAAAGCCTAGGGCATGAGCCAAGTTGGAGTCGCTATAGGTGAGGGATTCACCTAACTCAGCAGATACTGCAGGCAGGCATGATGGCACCTGGATGACTTGGCTTCCTGGCCCTCGGGGGCACATTAAAATTCAATCATGAAATTCTGGCAAAGGTAGTCAGTTACCATTCTTGTTGTGTTTATGCAAACAATCAGGCCAAATTGACACAATAGATAAATTGGTCTTAATTTGGCTTTTTTGATAAACATAGAGGTAATTTTGAGGAAAAAAATTCTATTTCAATAAAGGTTATTAAAACTGAAATGTTTTCTTTCCCTTCCACTGGACCATTTGTTATAGTTTGTCTCTGCAAGGTCACAAACCCACCTCCTTCTAGTGCCCAGGCCTTATCGTCCCTCTGACAGACACCAAGGATCTCTTGGCTCTGAGAGAAAACTCCATCCTGCCTCAGCACGAAGCCGCTACAGAAGAAATTCCATGTTTGCCCTCCACAGGTTCCTCTCCACCTGCCAACCTACTGTGCTCTGCCTCCGTACCTTCAAGGAGCTCCACAAAGCCAGCCTCTGCGGCCACTTACTCTCCGAACGTCTTGTGTGTGGTGTGTCTCAGTGAGCATCTCTGGGTGGACTTCCCAGGGACTAAAATACATCAGGACTTGGTAAATAAACCGTGTGTGACTTGCTTGCAAGTAACTGTTTGTCTGTCTATGTTATTTACTTTGAGGCTCAGCTAAAAATAGTAATGATCTGTGCTCAGTAGGAATTATTATAAGCATTGTCACTCCTTTAAAACTGGTAATATACCTTAAGTGAAAGAGTGCAGTCACCTGGAATACATCCCTAGAAATTTGGGACACTCCTGCTCTTGTAGAGTGAACTGTGGTGAACTGTCTTCGTCTCCTTGTCTAGCCAAGTGCACTGTCTTCTGCTAGTGCTCTGTCCAAGTGAGGTGTGGTGAACTGTCCTCCTCATGCTCTGGCCCAGTCAACAGTCTTCCCTCATGTTCTGGGGGGTGAAGTGTGGTAAACTGCTCCCCTCATGCTCAGGCCAGGTGGTCTGTGGTGAACTGTTGACCCCTTGCACTCTGTCCTCTCCTTCTCTCATCAGGAGAACTATCATCCCCTTGTGCTCAGGACCGGTGAACTTTCCTCCTCTCTTCAGTTCTGCCTGGGTTTGGCCACCCACTGTCATGCTTCAACATTACATGGGCACCACCCGTGTGAATTTTATGCGCTTCTTTCCAGTGCCTGCTGTGCAACACAAGCACTCAGCAAAAAATCCAAAAATCCTCCTTGCTACCCCTTTTCGGCGCTGGCTCTGGCCAGAGGAAGAGGCTAGGTTCCCCTCAGAAGATGGCCCAGCTTGGCAGTTGTTTTTTGATCTCACCTCTGGGGCTCCACCACAGCTTCTGGGGCTGCTGCTGCTCTGGGTGGCAGGGAAAACATTATTGTTATGATGGAGAGCTGGTCTCAGTTTCTGAGTCCTTAATTCCCTTATTTCTGGCTGGCTGGTGTTCTCCAAGTGGGTGCTGCCTGGCTGGCTGGTCCCCTCCCAGTGAGCATTGCCTGGCTGGACGATGATCCTCTTCACCTGCACTCTAATGGGAGGAGTAGTGATACTCCAATCCAGGGTCCCCAGGAAAGTGGTGGTGCTCCCCTGAATGCTTCTTGATGACATAGTGGTACTCCATTCAACCCTGCCAGGGGGAGTGGGGGTCCTCCCTTGCATGTAGCCTGGAATGGTGGTGATGGTCCTTTGCATGCCACCTGGGGGGCATGGTGGTTCTCCATTTAAGGCTGCCTGGGGGAGTGATGGTCCTCCTTTCCAAGCTTCCTGAGGAAGTGGTGCTCCTCCCTTCCAAGCTGCCTGTGGGAGTGAGCACATTAGATTCTGGGCTCGGTGGTGGAAACCCAGGGTCTCTGCCCTTCTTCCCTGATGCCCAAAATACTTGGGTTGTTGAACGTCTCATGTTGGGGTCAGAGGAGGAGCGGGGCCTTACCTTTATTTTTCTGCTACACATGTTCAGTTTCATAGGTAATATTCGGTAAGTGCCCAAGATGTTGTCAAATATTCTCTCTATCAGGGATTCTTCTATTTCCCACTGCTCATAGCTCAGGGTCATCATCATTTCGGCTACCTGCGGGTCTACGTCAGTCCAGGGTGGTTCGATGTAAGGTGTCATTTCCTCTGCCTTCCCAGTATTGACCCAGAGATCTCGTATGAGAACCTCCAGGGTGGGTCTTCGGACGGGGTCGATTTTCATCATTTTCTGTAATAGTTTGTGGCATGGTAGAGATAAATAATAGGGAATATAAAAGACCCTACTCAAGATGTACTCGGTGAGTTCTTCTGAGTTTTTGCCCACAAACGGAAGTACCCCAGTCAGCATCTTGTAGAGCACCGCCCCTATGCTTTAGACGTCTACCTTCGGGCCCTCCTATGGTTCAAGCTGGAATAATTCTGGGGCCATATCGGCGGAAGTGCTACAGACGGTGGTCAATTTTTCCTCCATAAACACTCCACTCAATCCGAAGTCAGCCAGTTTTACATTCAACCCCCTATTGAGCAGAATGTTCTCGGGTTTTATGTCCCGATGGACGATATGTTTTTGGTGACAGTAACAGACGGCTGAGAGCATTGCTGGAATGGGCCTTGCGCCTTCCTATCTGAGAGAGGACCATAGATCTGTAGATAATCATGTAATGTGCCTTCAGAGGCATAATCCATAAAGATGTAGACTTGGTGGTTGGTGTTTGTAATCTCAAACAGGAAAAAACCAAGAACGGCGGCATAGGTAAACACCTGGAATTGCTGCATTGCACAGCCATTTCAAAACCACAATGAATAGAAAAAATGGACACCATCCAAACTCACAGAAAGGCTGGCTGAGTGGAAATTCTACAACTAGAAAGAGACTGAGACTCAGAGGAGGTGCAGAAGTAAAGTGCAGAGGTACAGAGGTGCGCAGAAAGGGCTGGCAACTGGTTGTCTTTTTCAATCCTGAGGGAATCACAAGCTCCCAATGGCTCTGAACTCAAGTTCCAAGCGAGTTTCTGGGGATCCAGACTCATATGGGGAGAAGCTGGACTGTCTGGCACTGGGAGGAACTCCAGAGTGGCTTTCTCTCAGCGTTGCTTACAGCGAATACCATGGGACACTGAAACCTGGTGCCTCTTAGGGCAGGGCTGAGAATCAGACATAGCTGTTTGCTCCTCCCTGTTGATTCCCTGAGACCCTGCCCCACCCAACCTGCATGCCTGCAGAGGCTTTTGCATATAAAAGGCTGGGTAGCCTCAGGCAGATGCTAAATAAGCATTTCCTTAGAGATCCAAGAGCCAGTGTACCCAGTGGTCAGAGCAGGACCAACAAGATTATATCTCCTCAGATCCTTAAGGGACACACTCAGGGGACAGACTCAGTGAGCACCAAAGCCCCACTGAAGCAAGTCTTGCCCCATAAGGGTGTCCTCAGCACAGAAGTTCTCCCACCACAGACATAGCTGATTCTCACAGCTAAGTGGCCTGGAGATAAATTCCTCTCAGTGATACCAACAACAATCAAGGCTTAGCTACAACAAGACTGTATACAAAGCCTACAAAGTGGTGTACCAAGAGTGTCCACCTCAGATAATTGGGGAGGCTGAGCCACTGGGCCCTATTGGACTCCTAGCCCAAAAATACACTCTATCAATGCAGGGAAGCAGCCAAAATGTAGACACAAAGAAACAGGTTACAAATAACAGAAATGGAGGAAAGCAAATGACTGGATATAGAGTTCAAATCCACGGTTGTAAGGTTTTTCAAGAATTTTCTAGAGACTGCCTATAAATTTAGTGAGACCATCAAGGATATGAAAAAGGACCAGCTAGAAACTAAGCATACACTGAACTGAAAAAAGAAAATATACACAGATTCAACAGCAGACTAGAGGATCACAATAATCAAGTCAAAGATTTGAAATAGGAAGAAGCAAAAAACACCCAACCGGAAAAGAAAAAAGCAAAAAGAATCCAAAAATATGAGAGTGTAAGGAGCCTCTGGGACAACTTCAAGCATACCAACATCAGAATTATAGGGGCACTAGAAGAAGAGAGAGAGCAAGATATTGAAAACCTATTTGAAGACATAATGACAGAAAATTTCCCCTACCTGGTGAAAGAAATAGACTTACAAGTCCAGGAAGCACAGAGAACCTCAAACAAAAGGAATCCAAAGAGGAACACACCAAGATACATCATAATTAAAATGCCAAGGGCAAAAGACAAAGAGAGAATTTTAAAAGCAGCAATAGAAAAGCAGTCAGTTACCTACAAGGGAGCACCAATACGACTGTCAGCTGATTTCTCAACAGAAACTATGCAGGCCAGAAGGGAGTAGCAAGAAATATTTAAAGTGATGAATAGCAAGAACCTACAACCACAATCACTTTACCCAGTAAAGCTATTATTCAAAATTGAAGGTCAGATAAAGAGCTTCACAGACAAGAAAAAGCTAAAGGAGTTCATCACCACCCAACCAATATTATATTCAATGCTGAAAGGTATCCTTTGAGAAGACAAAGAAAAAAAGGTGAAGATAAAAATTATGAACAAATTTATCTTTTTCAACAAGTGAACCTAAAAATCAAGTGAATAAAAAAATCTGGTGAACAGAATAAACTGGTGAATAGAATAGAACCAGGGGCATAGAAAGGGAGTGGACTGACAATTCTCAGGGGGAAAAGGGTGTTGGGGGTGTGGGAAGAGACTGGACAGAAATAGTACACCTATGGATGAGGACAGTGGAGGTGGTAAGTGCAGAGGGTGGGGTGGGAACTGGGAGGAGGGGAGCTATGGTGGGGGAAAGAGGAACAACTGTAATAATATGAACAATAAACATTTATTTAAAAAAAGAAAAAAGAAATAACCTCAAGTAATTTTGTGATATTTGGGTGGCTTAGTTCTTTCAGAAAGTCAATCTCTTTGGCCACGTCTGTGAAATCTTCACAATTGATGATTTTCATGGCCACCTCCGTGCTGGTCATGACGTGCCGGGCCAGTTCTAACCTCCCCAAAGGAGCCCCTCCCAATGTTACGGAGGATGGCATAATTGCCAATGTGGCACTCCTCCTTGGCAGAGGTGTTGTCAAAATAATCACACATATTGATTAGAAAAATAGAATCTGATATCTGTTCCCACTGAAAGGGATCAGTGGGAGGAAGGGAGGAAGAGGAGGAGGAAGTGGAGGAAGAGGAGTGGGAAGAGGAGAAGGAGAAGGAAAAGGAGAAGGAAGAGGTAAAAAGCAACAACCAATCAATCCACCAATCCATGCCAACCAACCAATAACTAACCAATCAGCTTCCTGGGCTCAGCCAGCACCTTATATAGGAGAGGTTTGCAATCGGATCACAATGGCGCCTTATGTGGTCAGAGCAAGAAATGGACAATCATGGTTGGGGATGGACCACAGTGGTTTTCTCACTTTTTGGTCCCATGATCCTTATACTCTGGGGAAAAAATAAAAGGAATACCAAAGAGCTTTTTTAAAACTCTGAGATATTAAAGATTGGTGTTTACTTTATTAGAAATGAAAATCAGGAAGGAAAGAAGGAAGGAAGGAAGGAAGGAAGGAAGGAAGGAAGGAAGGAAGGAAGGAA
>PVJC01052123.1:0-11242 GCA_004026665.1 Murina feae
GGGAAAGGGGTGCCTTTCCCCCCTGCTTTATGGACACAATCTGAACCACTAACCTCTGCCAGTTAAATATACATATGTATTTCCTTCTGAGAATTAACAGAAGAATGTGCCAAGACACTGACCCAAATATATCTTCAACTAATATTAGAAAGTTAAATAAAACCACATAGAGTGATGATAGGATAACAGTATCTTCTTTGAACTCGAAAATGTATTACTGTAAATGCAAATTTCATTTCAGGATGCTTAGATTAGCCGTAATATTGTTCAAAAACCAAAGGAATTGCATATTGAATTTTAATAGGCAAGCTTCTATAAATGAACCCAAAATGCTCCAAACATAAAATGCAGCACTAGGGATGACAGTACTCATGTAGCACTGGGGAAACAGAAGGTGACAAGTAAACTCTAATCTACTGGATATACTAGTAGGGTTTTTTAGCACTGTTTTATGTATTCTCCTCTCTAAATTCTCTCAGGGGTCAACAGAATACAAAAATGAAATAAAGTCTTGACAAGGGAGAGTGTCATTAATTTCAAGTCATGTATCTCTGGAAAAAATTTACAGAAAACATGCTTCAGAAAAAAATTAATAATTTCACATCACCTCTAGCAATAACAAATTATTTCTGTTGAGAAAATCATCTTTCTCAAGCTTAGTATTTTGCTCAGATCCTGTTGTGGCAACAAATCCTTAAAGCTCCTTTAAAAGGAGCATTTATATCCATTTAAAATTCAGCAAGACATTAATTTAAATTCTATGCCTGAACAGACTTTTAAAATAAGATCAAACTTATTATATGTATATAAATAAACCAAATAAAACCTGTCATAGTAATAAAAGCAAAGAGGTACCCCTGAGTTCTCAAAGGTAATTTATTATTATTTTATAAATAATAATAAGGGAGAGAGAGGGTTGTCAACTTTTCTTATTGTGTCAAGAATTCCCTAAAGAATACGTTACCGTGCATTCCCAAAGCAGCTCAGAGGACTGAGGGGAGAACTCCCTGGGAAGCAAGGGTACAGACCCAGTGGTTCTAGTGGCCTGCTGGGTCTCTGCAGAATGTGGCAGCAAAAAGTATTTTAACTCAAGTAGTTCTACCTGAGCATGAATGGCTAGGGCTTGGACCCTGGGAAAGGAAACAGTAACTACTTTATGCCTAGTCCATGCTGGTGACAGGAAGATGCCATTTCCAGGTTTAAAAAAAAAGGTTCCCCCTTTCTGTTAATGCCTCACATTATGTCTTAGAGAAGAGAGAATGAAGATTGTTTATCCTTATTAACAGGCAATGCCAAGTAAGAACAGTGTCAGTCCAAGGGTGAACAGCTATAACAGAGAAGCCAAAGAGTCTTTCCTCAACTTCCCCGTCCCCCCCCCAGAACCTGAGGGCTTCTCACAAACACAGTCTGTCCTACACGCCATCTTTGCATTCCAGTTTTTAAGAGGTTTTGGGCATGTAGTAGGTATTGAATCACTTGTCATGCAGAAATTAGCTGACATGGGAAATGAAAAGAATGAGGTAGCTCTCTATCCTGACCAACAAAGATCTGATGAAAAAGACTAATGCAGTACTTGTAGAGTATGATAAACTTTATGCTGAAAACAGACACAAACACCATGGGAGTAAATCCTCAATATAGCAGACTATTTTAGGCAAGGGCGTGTCTATTAAGGCTGAAGTCCATTATATAATAAAGTAGGTTTTCTGAATACCTATGTTAAAAATTTGACAAATTAGTTAGTTTACATGTTTTTACTTATGTAGACATATTTGTGTGATAAAATTAAGTATGTTTGAAAAGTTTAATTTCACAGAAAAGTTTTTTTACCTGTATTACTGTAATTTTAAATTTATACTGAATAAGTCTAGTAAATGCGTGCATTCACCAGTCACCGTGAGTGAACAAATGCACATGGCTGGGGCTAGGCTCAGAGCATGTGGGAACATCGATGGGCACGCATTATAATGCTGCAGAAAGTCATGCCACATGACAACAAAACCAATTATCTCGAGATGAAGTGTGATCATGTATTAAACATTCACTGAATACTGTTTACGAGCTGTGACTCTTAGATTGAATATGTAGACTATAGTTGTAGACATGTAATATATATTTGCGTAAGTGAAATTACCACAATGTTTTTTCCAACATATAGCCTACTCACTAAAATTTGCTAAAAATAACAGTGAATTAATAACAAAAAAACACCTGTTAATTTTATTATAAGCAAATCTTGGTTAAAAGCATTTTAAAATTAACACGGTGTAAATTTTCACATATGATATGCAGACTGGAAATTCTGTCCATTAAATTCGAAATCCATTAAATCAAGGTCCACAAATCGAGTTTACTGTACTATATTTTTTATAGGGGAGAGAGGAGGGGGAGAGAGAGAGAGAGAGAGAGAGAGAGAGAACACAGGAGAGGACAGGCATTACCTCTCTTGAGAAGTGGACAGAGGCCAGGCATAGATTCCAGAGAAATTTTACCTTAGATCTGTAATGTGTGAAATTTTTTTCAAGAGTATACATATATATTATTTGTATTTATATACATAAAAATAATTCTGAAGCATTTTAAAAGGAATATTTTCTAAGAAGGAGTGGGGGGAAATGAAATTAAATAGATAAGGGGTTGGGTCAGGGTCAGGCTAGGCCCTATTACAGGGAACATGCTTTAGGGGTGCAACAGCCTTAGGATCTTCGAGTTACTCTCAAAATGATCTTGGTCCCTATAGAGACATCTCCTACTAGGTGGCTCAGGAAGGAGTGGACAGAAAAGAAAGACCATCACCTTCTTGACTTGGTTGCTTAGCAGCAGTCTTAAGGAAACCAAGAAGGATATTATCATAGTGAATAGAAAAACTGGAGGACAACTCAGATATACAACCTATATTTGAAAGAAGAGGTGGAGGAAACACCAGGGAGGGTGAAAATGATTCAGGAAGGGAATGCAGATGGAAAGCCTGAGGTAAGGGCTCTATGCTGTAACTGATGGTCTTCAGAGAATCCTAGGTGTCATTTCCTCTGCACAATCTACTATGTTAACCGTTATATCCTATACTAGAGGCCCATTGCACAAAAATATGTGCACTTGGGGGGTGGGGGGGGGTCTCTCAGCCCAGGCTGTGCCTTCTCAGTTTGGGACCCCTTGGGGGATGTCCACCTGCTGGCTTAGGCCCGCTCCTTGGGTGATCAGGTGTAAGCTGGCAGTCAGATATCCCTCTGGAAGCCCAGGAGCCCTTGGGGGATGTCCACTTGCTAGCAGAGAGCAGGCCTAAGCTGCAGTCGGATCTCCTTAGCGCTGCTGAGGAGGCAGGAGAGGTTCCCACCACCTGGGTGAGGGGCAGATGGCTGTGTGCAGGTTGGCCATAGCCCTTTCAGGGTGGGGGTCCCCGCTGTGGTGCCTGACCAGCCTAGGTGAGGGACTGATGGCTGTTTGCAGGCTGGCCACAGCCCCTTCAGATTGGGGGTTCCCACTAGGGTGCCTGGCCAGCCTGGGTGAGAGGCTGAGGGCCATTTTTAGGCTGGCCACACCCCCTTCAGGGTGGGGGGGTCCTGCTGGAGTGCCTGGCCAGTCTGGCTGAGTGGCTGATGGCTGTTTGCAGGCTGGCCAAACCCTCCAGCGGGGATCTTCACCCCATGAGGGTGTGGCTAACCTGGTGAGGGGCTGATGACTGTTTTCAGGCTGGCCACAGCCCCCAGCTACCCAAGCTCCCAGCGAGGCTGGCTGGAAGCAGGTATCTGGGATTTATCTTCTGTAATTGAAACTTTGTTGCCTTGAGCAGAGGCCACAACCAGCCAGGGCAGGTGGGAAGCTTGGCTTACTCTATCACCAGGGCAACCAAGACTCTTGCTTGCTCCAGCTCCTGGCACCATCTTGGTTGGGTTAATTTGCATACAGTCACTCTGATTGGCTGGTGGGCGTGACTTGGGGTGTAGCAGAGTGACACCAATTTGCATGTCTCTCTTTTATTAGTGTAGATAATAAAAGGGTAATATGCAAATAGACCAAATGGCAGAACAACTGACCAACCAAAGAGAAATATGCTAATGATATGCTAAGATTGCTCAACGGCTCACTATGACATGCACTGACCACCAGAGGGTAGATGCTCTGACTGGTAGGTTAGCTTGCTGCTGGGGTCTGGCCAGTTGGGACTGAGCGAGATGGGCCAGACACACCCAGGAGCCCTCCCACGGTCTCTCCCTGGCCTGATGGTGCACTGGTTGGATCCCTCAGCCCAGCCTGAGCTCTCTCGAAATGCAGGACCCCTCAGGGGATGCTAGAGAGCTGGTTTCAGCCTGATCATGCAGGCCACTCCCCTTGGGAGGGTGCCAGACGCAAGGCTCAATCTGGTGAGTTTGCTGTGGCAGCGTAAGCCTCTCCCAATCAGGACTGATTGGGTGCAGCAGGCACAGTGGGGCAGGGATGAGTGGGAGCAGCAGGTAGGAGCTGCAGGAAATATTGGGTTGTGGGTTTCGGCTCAATCCCTGCAGGCCACCCACAGGGACCCCACTCATACAAGAATTAGTGTACCAGGCCTCTAGTATTATTATAAAATCTACCTGAAGAACCTAATTCAACTCACACCTGTAGAATCTCAGTTAATCCAGCTCTCTCAACCTTTCCAGATCATCTTATTCTAGCAATTTTGAAATACAAAGTACACTTACCAATGAATATACCTGATAAATCAGACTCCATCTTCACTACTCTCAAAAGGTTATAACAGTGAGAGGCAGCAGTTTGGGAAAAACACCAGAGCAAAAGAGAGCCTCATTCATACCCAAGCAAGAATCAAATATTATTTTAGTGGCACTCAAAGTGTAACTGGGACAAGTCATTAAATCAAGATGGAATTATAAGAGCAAGTGGCCCACACCCACCTAAGAAAATGAAAAGTAATGATGAGAAACAACTGTAAGAGAGGTGTTTAAATCTTCAAACAAAAGTTCAACAGGAATTTGACATTAAGATATAAAATAAGTCCTTAGAAAAAACAACTAAGATTGAAAACAAGGTCTTTAGTAAGTGTCCTTAAAATGTGGGCTCTTGGGTCTGGCTGCAGTGGTTCAATTGGTTGAGCATCATCCTGTGCACTGAAGAGTTGCTGGTTTGATTCCTGGTCATAGCACATGCTTAGATTTTGGGTTTGATTCCCAACTGGGGCATGTGCAGGAGGCAGTGGATTGATGTTTTTCTCTCTCTGATGTGTCTTTCTCTCTCTCTTTTTCTCTCTCCTTTCCTCTCTGCCTCCCTTCTTCTCTCTTAAGCATGCCCTTGGGTGAGGATAAAAAAGAAATGTGGGCTCTTGGGAAAAATGGAACCTTGTTATCTATCCAATTGTTTTCCTAATCCCTTTTCTTCAAACCTGTGTCTGAACAGAGGTGACTGAGCCATCATCACTTTATAGCAGAAATAGCACAATAAGTAGCAAAAAAAAATAGGGGCTCTAATTTTAAATATCCTCCCTCTAACTTTGAGAGAATATTGTTTTGTATTTAAATAATCAAAAATATAAAAATATTTCCCCCACTATGTATTTACTTTTGTGACATTTTTGTGAACTTATCTAACTTAACTGAGAGTTGACACTTATGTTATTAATGCTTAGTTCAGCACATATACTTGAATAACAATTCTCACAAAAATGATAAATTAAGTAGGTCAACATAAAAATGTTTCTAAAAATCAAATATTATCATGACTATATTTAAAAATATTGTACTCATATTTGAAAGTACCAAGAATAAAAATGATAATAATTCTCACAATTAGATGACCTTTTCCTCCATGTTGACTTAGTCAACTTATCATCTATTACACAATCTAATTTATCCTCTGAGGTACCTGCTGATTTCCAAGTCTGTAAATATTCACATTGATTATTTTCCACAAGTGAAAATTTCAACATCTACTTTCATGAATACAAATTTTAGCAAATTTAATTCCAAGTCTCAAGTTTAAGAAAATTATGATGGATCACTTTGTTTTATTTATAGAGCCCTAAATAAATAACCATCACTACTTATTGATCTACTTGAAAGAGCTAGACACTAGTCAACATATTTTAAGCTTTTCATTTCAATAATTCCAACAATCACATAAAAGTAAATGCATAATAGGGATGGTATAGAATTTCTATCATATTTTGCAAATTTTAGTGAAAAGTTATAACAATTAGGTATGACATACTTGAAAGACTAATAATTAAGAAATACACTACAAAATTAGGAAGCTACCTTTTTTTTTCTAGTAAATACTGATTTTAAGAAACAACAGGGGTTTTGGAAGCTCTGATTTAGAGGAAATATCTGCATTGGTTACATTTCTTTAAATTTAAAGACAGGTCTAACTGAAGCCTTTTCTTGGGAGGTGAATAAAACAGCCCCAGACATTTCTATATCTTCCTCACAATCCAGGGCTGGCCTAGGACAAGGGAGGGAAGAATGCTGAAATAATCAGGATAGTATGTTCTCACACACTCTGACAGTCATTTTGAACTTGCCTACTTCCTGTTCTCCCAAACATGGTCCTTTCCAAGGCACTTTGTCAAGAAGCGTGGCTTCCATATATTCCCACAAGATCATCTGCCTGAAATGGGCCTGCCAGAGAGGCATGGGTTCTTTCTTTTCCTGCTACCACACTTTCACTCAACTTACAGCGGGGGAAAAAAAGAAAAGGCAACAATAGCATACCTCTCATCCACCTTAATTAACTCTAGTGAAGACTGAGCAAAGATATTTTGAAAAACATTTAAATATAAAGAAAAACTAGGTGTCAACTTAAAAAATATATAATGATAAGAGTTCTTCAAATTCTTATGGGGACAAGGAAATTTTATCTAAACAACCCTATTTCATGCTTCATGATAGTCTTCCTCCTTTCTCCCATTCAAGTGACATTTCTCTAAGACCTAGCATCTTAACAATACAATTCCTTATCAAAAATCTTCCTCAACTCTCCCAACCCTCAATGATGACTCTCTTGTAACACTTGTAGTCTAACTCATCGGGTCACTTAAGGAGATACAGCACTTAGTGAGTGCCAAACTTCATGTTAACTTGGTTATTCCTCCAACACTCCTATGTTATTGTCAGGATAATGAAATCAAGGCTAGATAGTTAATAATCTGCACAAGATCATACAGCTGGTAAGTATCAGAACAGGGATGGGAACTGGAATTGAATTGCAGGTTGGCTGACTCCAGACCCTGAGCTCTTAACCCTGTACTTCCCTTGGGTTTCCCTTCCCTGGGCCCTTCTTCTGAATTAGTACACATTTGTGGGGGATGCTATTTCCTTGCTAAGAAGATGTGCCTTCAATGTAGCAGCTGCTGTTAAACAGCCCCCAAGATAACCTCTGAGTTCTGAATTTGTGTAACTAGAAAGTGCTTCTAGTTCCTTAAAATAACCTTCTCTTTCATGCCTGTAGGGATAATCAGATTCAACACATATCAACTTATTTCAATTTTTTAAAAGTTCCAATTAACAGAAAAAAAATCCTTAGCAGTCAATTGCATGATATTCCATAAATGTCTTAATTACCTAAGCCTGTCTACCCATAACTTACTGAATACTTTTTACTCTTAAATCAAACTAAATATGAAATGTAGTCCAGCGGATAAAATAAGAGACTGATTGCAAACCATTTTAATATCCTCATGAATCTTTTTATGGAAATAAAAACAACTTCAGTGAAGCTCTGAGACCTTGTTTAAAGTTGGAGGACCTAAGGGATGGGACCTCAGATTCAACTGACCTCAGAAGATGAATTTAGAAGCAGGGGTCAAGCACCAGAGAGCCTTTCTTTATGTGACATTAAGTTTTGTGAAGACTCTTAAATGGTTCTACCTAATTGGCCATCTAGTCTTTCTATAGTTTAAGTAATGAGGTCTATAGTTTGCTTAGCGGTGAAACTAAGGAATCAGATCTCTAATTCCAATGTTATTCTCTTAATTGTTTAACTAGATGAAGTTCATTTTGATTCTCTAAAAGTCAAGGGTCATATTAAAATTCATTTGGCTTATATATTCAAAATAGAAAAAAATCTAAGCAAACTCTCTTTGCTAAATATGCCCATGCAAGAAAAATACAAGTCATTTCAGTTAAAGGAAAGTTTTTTCTTCCATACTTTTTGATGGCAGTTCATTACGTTTTACCTTAAGGCTACTTGCTTTCTTTTAGCAAGATCCATTACATATAGTACCCTTATAATATGTTGGAGGAAAATAGGCAAAAGTATTGTATTTAAGATATTTCTCAAAAGGAGTGAAACATACAGACTCACACACTCCCTCACAAACACACAACGACAAAGGAAAACACAGTCCTGGGGGGAGAAAATAAACCTGAAGGTACATGTTATAACAAATCTAAACTAAACTTTGTGCCACTGAAAATGTATATGACACACTGGTAACCCACAGCAATCTAATTCTTCAAAGTGGCTGCTGATGTCAGAAAACTAGGGCACCAAAGTCTAATAATTACAGCTCTGAAGACAAATGAAGCCACAGCTAGCAAATGTCACTTACTGATCACTGTGTCACCACAAGGCATGTACTTTTTGTGATGGTACAATATCAAATATAACATAAGGGGATACAGGGGCTTCTGCTGGTATCATATTCTACCTTCCAATCCATGATTAACAACAAAAGCTAAAGTATCCTATTTGGTAATATTTAAAGCTTCAAATTAATGAAAGATGATTACACAACAAGAAAAATGAACCCCCACCTCTCTCATATTTTCCTCTGGTAAAATGTTATTTTCCAGAAACTAAATAATCTTTTAGAAACCATGAAATAGTTCCAAAAGGGCATTCATTAAATTGTGGTCTCTGTGAAATAGATTTCTTATTTAACCTGACATAAGGCAAAAATTATGTTTCATTAGATATCTCTAAAACCACTCTGATCTTTTGGAGCTTTAAAAGCTAGTGGATTTCCTCTAATTTAATATTTCTAGAAACCTTTTGAATGCAATGTCTAAATGATAATGAAAAGATAAACACAGTGCTTTTTAATAACTTAGGTGATGTTAAGAAAAAGACTCTAAACTGTGCCTCTTATTATTTCCATCATCCAGAGAGAACATAAATTTGCTAAAGTTAAATAGCAAACTAAAAACAAAATTAGCAAGTGGGTTCAACTCAGGCCCCTCTCACCACAGTTTGTTTCAAAATCAATAATAATTCTTTGATGGCTATACTTAACTGACCCCCTAGTCTTTCTATAGTTAAAGAAAGTGAGTCTTATATCCTATATAATAAAAGCCCAATATGCAAATCAACCGAACAGCATATTGACCAGTGGAACAACTGGTCGCTATGATGCCCACTGACCACCGGGGGCAGATGATCAATGCAAGAGCTGCCCCAATCCTGCAGGCCCCAGGCCAGCCAAGGCAGGTGCCAGCAGCCCCCCCACCCCCGCCCATCACTCCGCCTGTTGCCCAACAGATCGGCCCTGATTGCTGGCCAGACCTAGGAACCCTACCCGTGCATGAATTTCATGCACCAGGCCTCTAGTAGTTTATATAATTTGGAAAATGTCGTTTGATTTTGTTTTCTCCAGAAGCTTAATTTAGACAAAAGTTACTTTGGGGAGAGAAGAGTCAAAGAATAACTAAAAAAGAGATTAAGAAATGTAAGAATATTTAGTCAGGTTTTCATTACTTTAGTCTTTTAAAAGAACACTTCAAATAAGCTGAATTTGACACTCAATAAAGACAGAAAACCCATAATTTTAATTCAATTGGTTTTTTTTACCCTTATCTATGAGATAATAATGACTTTTGTATAATTAACTGGTTTAGTAAACTAATACAATTATGGCATAAAATCATAAAAAAAGTAATAGACTCTCTCTAGCCTAACCCCCATTTCTTTCTGGATCATAAATTTGGTACTAACAACAAACAAGCTATAGTCATTAATACTTATCCAAATAACTGCATCTGTTCAGTTTAAAGGAGGCAAAATTAGCATATATTCAGAAATAGTTAAATAAATTAAATTCGAGGATATGTATTTTTGTTAATTGAAAAAATATTAATCAAAAAACAACCTATGAAAGCATGGAAGTTAGCTGAAGTTTTCTTTGTACCTACTAGTAAGATGAAAAGCCTTATTCTGTCTATGCATTTTGACCAATCACCCAGCCACCTGGTTTACATGTGGCCGAAGTTTAAAACATTGAAGAGCACCCTAACTGGTTTGGCTCAGTGGATAGAGCATCAGCCTGCGGACTCAAGGGTCCCAGGTTCGATTCTGGTCAAGGGCATGTACCTTGGTTGCAGGCACATCCCCAGTAGGGAGTGTGCAAGAGGCAGCTGATCGATGTTTGTCTCTCATTGATATTTCTAACTCTCTATCCCTCTCCCTTCCTCTCTGTAAAAAATCAATAAAATATATTTTTAAAAAAACCATTGAAGAGCTTTCAAGTATTTGTTCATACACTTGCTTTGGAGCAGCATAATCAAACCCCTTTCAGGTAGTCTGAACAACTAGAGAGTCGCCCACCCTTAAGACTTCACATCTCTGTTGTACTGATCTGATTAAAACCCCAAGGAGTCAGGATCAGACTACCTGAGCCCTTCTGAAAAGGTATATGAAAGGAAAGGACAGATGGAAGTGGGTCACAAAAGCTACTAAGAAAAGGTATTATGTTTCCACAATTGGGCTTATTTTTTCCAGGAAGGAGGTTTGTAGAGATTGGTTCAAATACAAACATGGAGGGTATACAGCTTGTAAGAAAGTCTTTTAATGATCTGGTAGCTCCATCTCCCACCAACTACCTTCATGTTGGAAAAGAAATGCTCTGGGTTTGACAGTTATATATGCCAGTTTCAGGTTTTAATCCAGACAAGTACAGTGAAAATGATCTGGAGAGGCTCTATGTTAACTTCATATTACACTAACTTACTTATTTGTCATTTCCCATAAACTTTGGAGGCTTTCTCCTTTCAAGCCATAAAAGTAAAGTATCAGGGGGGAAAATGTTTCAGTTCAAGTTTATTCCAACCACTAAGACATCCAGAGGCAATCTGAGGTCTGTATATTTATTTATTACTAGGGGCCCGGTGCACAAAAATTTGTGCACTCGTGGTGGAGGGAGTCCCTCAGCCCGGCCTGTGCCCTCTCACAGTCTGGGACCCCTCAGTGGATGTCCTATGATGGCCCCAGTCTGCCAGGCGCCTTCTGTGTGTGTGTGTGTGTGTGTGTGTGTGTG
>PVJC01052124.1:0-11245 GCA_004026665.1 Murina feae
GAAGTTAGATTTAAAGACCAAAAGAGAGGAGGAAGGTGACATTTAAAATGGAAATACTAAACATTTAAATGCAAAAGAATAATTGGGAATCAATTTAAGTCAACAAAAATAACCTACCTTACAGTCAATTTATTTTCATAAAAATAAAAAGGCATTACAAAGTTTTTTAGGGATGCAGTTTCTATCAGAGTTTAATCTTTTTAGAGCTTAAAAATATAACAATAACCTTGAGAGGCAAAAATAGAAGGCCAATATCTTAAAATCAGTCTCACTCTTGGGCAAAAGTGTGAAGAAAGCTGAGAGACTTGGATATATATATATATATATATATATATATATATATATATATATATAATTTTATCTTTATTGTTGGAAGTTTTACAGATGACCCATTTCTCCCCCTGCCCCCCAATTAGCCCCCTTTACCTTGCTCCTGCCTTTAACACATTATTGTCTATGTCCATGGGTTATGCATATCTGCATTTGAATTCTTTGCTTAATCTCTTCCTGCCCCCCACTCTCCCTCCACCATCCCTTTATGGTGTCTGTTCCTCAGATGCCATGGCCAGCCAAACTTGCTTTAAGTGACAATCTCCCCTTTGCTTCCAAACATGGCATCATCCCATTAGGGTTCTTTCTTTTTCCTAAACTGTTTTTACTTCCTCTGGACCTCACTCTCTGATATGTCTTAATGGGTGGCAATGGCTTATTAATTAACTTAAAAAATCTCTGTTAATATGTTGGCTAGGTCATTGATTATCTTCTTAGCAATATTTTAACCCTTAAAGACGAATGGTTAGCAATTTAGTTATTCATAGGCCTGCTTTAGGGAGGGAAATATTTTTGAACAAAAGTGATTTTTTTCTGGCCCTTTCCCTAAAAGGGACAATGACACAAATCTTTTCAGATAAATTAATGTTGCCTTTTTGATGACCGACCCATAAGGCAGGAAGAGGTTTACATGCCAACACACAGGCTGACTGATGTGCCCCACCAGTCCCTTCCTTGTATATTTGCATTAATGGGCATGGGATGGAGTACATTCATTTTTCTGTTCTTCAGGGTGATATTCGTTGACCTCTATACTTGACAATCTGTGTAATATGTTAGTGCAGGAAATTGCAATTGTAAAAAGACCTTGCATCATGGGAAGAGAGGATATCCTCAATTTATCAAGATGGGTTGTATGTTTTTGCAGTGTTCCTCAAGTTACACAGATGGCTTATTTATTGGTAATGATAATTCCCAAAGCTTTGGATAATGTGATAGGACACATAAGTGACAGTAGGCTTAAGATCAAACAGAAGAATTCAGGCAATGATTTTGACAGCTCATTGGAGGAATTCTGCTGTAAGGGGAGGAAAGAAGTGGGAAATAGCTGGAGGGTAAAGTGAGATCATGGGAAGGCTGTTCAGGGGAGAGATGACTATTTTGTATGTTACTAGGCAAAGTCAGCAAGAATGATAACTTGAAGATGCAAGAGAAAGAGGGAGACTACTTTCAGTGATAATATTGGTCGGATCAAAATGGGATCTAGCACATAAGTTGTTACGTGGTTGTCCGAATTTAGGAGTGTAAAGAAAGCACAGAATTAGAAGTGAGGGCAGAGGATCCGGGCCCAAATGCAGAGAGTGATTAGATGTGATGGTGGGAGCTTGTGGAGTTCTCTTCATATTGCTTCAATTAACGGTGAAGTCAGAAGCAAGGTCATTGCAGAGAAGGAGGACAAGAAGAAGAAATGTAGAAAAGAGCCCGGTGTTTATTAGACTTGGGGATGAGGGATGGCCTCGGTATCCTGAACTTAGTGGGGTCTGGTATGACATGGCTATCCTGATGGTCAGTTAATAGAACCCAGGAAGTTAAGTGTTGATAGGATATGAGTGGTGAGCATGAGAATTTTCCAGAGTTCTGAGTGTCCCTCTTGGTCTTTGTTGATGGAGGCTTAAGGTTGTCAGATGGATGAATTACGTTCTGTGCACAGACTCCCTCTTGACTTATGATGACATGTTACACACAATGTCATTTCCCACTACATTAAGATTGAGATGAAACTGTTTTCTGCTGACCTCATGATTTTGGTGAGACTTACACTCTTTCTAGGATGATTGTTCTGTGGCTCTTAGAATAGTGACACAAGCGGAATTAAATTGAATTTTTAAAAGACCTTTTCTATTAATAATGAGGTAGCCACTGAACACAATGTACTTTTATTAGTTTCACAAAGCTATCAATACAGATAATTATTACAATTAATAACAAAGATACATTTGACCATCCCAATGAGGGCATATTTGCTGGTGCCAGGCAGTTCTCCAATTCTTACATACTCATTGATTTATGTCCAGAAACATTACGTTCAGTGCACAGACTCCCTCTGTAAAACATGTCTCTGATGAAAATGTTTCAGCAGTTCCTTGCCATGTATTGGAAATACTCTCAGGTGGAGGCGGGATGGTTTTCTAAACCACATACTTGGGGACTGAAAATAGTCCTGGCAAGAACAGTTTGATAATGCTCTTTGGTTGGAGAGGAGAATCAGACCTCGGAACAAATGTAGGTAACAGCTTTCTCCTAAAAGGAGGGTATCACTTGTTTTGTTTTTCAACTGTTAATATCAATCCAGGATGACTGGTTGGTTGTCCAAGAGATGTCAGTAGCCACTGACTTCAGAATCTTGAGAAAACTCTGTTGGTTTTTGGCAAGAGTGGATGTAAAAGAAGCATGAGGACAAATGCCTTCAGGCTGTTTTCTTTTTTCCAACATGTGCAGAGTTCTTCAAGTGAAGCTGATATTATTAAACCATCTGCTATAGGTTATTTAACACGTAATCCATCTAATAAGAGAAAGTAGTGCCATTCTAAGCCAAAATCAGGGAGAAAGTATGTGTTTCTAAGACCAGTTCAACATAATGCTGGCTGCTCCTATCACTTTAGGTATAAGACAGGATCTAAAATGCACAAACATGCAAATGCCTCAAAGAGGAGATTTCCTTAGCTCTCCTGAAAGTCCAGGGAGAGAAAGAGGTAGAAAAAGACATTAAAAAGAAGGAATGAAGTATTTTTACTTTGTTTGAAACATGTTTGGTTTCTGAGAGCACTTTTGTCCTGTTTGTAGGTGAAGGGACATTGGCAGTGAGCCTGGGCTGGGTCTCCAGCTGCCTGGCTTACTGGAGCACACAGCCAGGGGTGAACACACTGTGCATCTAAAAATATTCTGCACTTCTGGGGAAGGAGCTTGTCTTTCTATTTTAATGGGGCTGCCAGTGTTAATTTTTACCTTTCTGATTTTGAAAAAAAGCGTTCCTAGGTGAAAATTTCCAGATATGTAATAAAATGTTCAAGAAATAACTCATTAAAAAATACTGAGTAGTTGCAAGTTACTCTTTACTTGTGGTTCATTCTGGAGCATATTTTAAAAAAATTAAATAAGTGGAAAATTTAGTCTAAAATGAACTATAAATTTAACTTCAAAATGCTAGTTTCAAGTTGGTACAGAGGAAAGTGAATGTAAACCTAAGTTGACCTTTGGAACAATGGGGGTGAAGGGTGTCAATGTTCCCCCAATAGTTGAAAATTCATATATAAATTTTGATTACTCCAAAAGTTAATTACTGTCTTCCCTCAGTGTTTGGAGGAATTGGTTCCAGGCTGAGTCTCTCTTCTCATAGATACCAAAGTCTGATGGTGCTCAAGTCCTTCATACAATATAGTGCATACAGTCAGCCATCTGCATCTGTGGACTTTCAATCAGGGATAGAAAATGCTGATTTGCATATGCAGTTGGCTGAATCCCCAGGTATGAAACCTGTAGACATAGAGGGCCAACTGTACTTATTGAAAAAAAATCTGCATCGTTATAAGTGAAACTGCTCAGTTCAAGCCTATTGTTCAAGGGTCAGCTGTATACATGGCATTAGAATTTATTCATCACAATAGTAGATTAGTATCTTACGTTTATTTTACCTGATGGGATAGGGGTGTTAAAATCAACTTCTAAAGGATGACTGTGTCAGTTCAATGGCATATTGTTTATTTATATCTCCTCAAAATCAAGTGATCATAGTAAAATGAAGATTTGGTTCAAGCACTCTGAATATCTGTGATAATGAGCTCATTCATAGTTTCATTCATTTATTCACCAAATAGTATTGTGCTTGTGCTGCTTTTCAGGAAGTATGCAGAGCCCCAGGCAACCAAGCAGCAACCAAGGCAGATGGTCAGCATGCTCAAAGGCCATAATGGAGTCGGGTAGACTAGCATTAAACAAGCAGTTACCACAAAGTACAATAGATCTTGTGATAAGACGAGTTGTTATGCATGCATATAAGCCTAACCTATGGACACAGACAACGGGAGGGGGGTGGAGGCATGAATGGTCGGGGGCAATGGGGTGATATGGACATATATGTAATACCTTAATCAGTAAAGAAAAAAATTTACAAAAAAGATTTGTATGAAAACATGGTTATATGAACAGTGATTCAGAACTTTCAGAAATTTCAAGTCACATTTAAAGCAACTAAATTCAAAACATCTTGACCTCTTCCTCCTGCCTGGGAGTGTTAATAAGCCAATCTGGGCCTTGGTTTTCTCATCTGTAAAATGAAGTGTTTAAAATGATTGATGGTAGTCAAAAGGTACAAATCTCTCATTATAAACTAAGTCCTGGGATGTAATGTACAGCACAGTGAGTACAGTTAATAATATTATACACATATTGCATATTTGAAAGTTGACAGAGAGTAATCTTCAAAGTTCTCTTCACAAGAATGAGAAGTTTGTAGCTGTTGAGTGGTGAGGGGTGGTCACTAGACTTACTGTGGTGGTTGTTTCACAATATCTATCATTTTGTTGTACAACTGAATTAAATGATATGCATCAATTATATCTCAAGTTTAAAAAGAAAACACACAGGAAGAAACATATAAGAATATGTAAAGAACAGTCCAGAGATATGGATGGTCAAGGAAGCCCTCACCAGGGAAGAATCATAAGAGATTAAACTAAATCCACCAACATGCACAATGGGCTGCAGCCCACACTCTCTCCTTGTATCTTATTGGGGGCATTTCTGCTCAAAGGCTGTCAGTGAACAGTGCCGCCCAGGGACCCAAGTTCAAAAACTCACTGTCCTTTAACTTAGACTCTTACCAGAGCTCATTTTCCTTATCTTTGTGCATATTTGGTTATATGGCACTGAGCAGACAGACACCTTAAGGCTTTGGTTCTCTGTCCTGTCAAGTAGAGGGAGAGTTTGGGGTCAGTAGTCACTATGCCATCAGTTTGTATTAATGACAGTTGGAGGAAATGAATTATTATACTGCCCCCTATGCATATGAATTACACCAACTCTTTTGCATATTACAACCTTTATAAATTCACATGTGACATCAAGCATTATCTTCATCTGGCTGCTATTCCTGATATTCTGCTGTTTGGTGATAGTGTGCCTAAATAAGGTGTCTGGAGTAGTGGCTTTCTGAGGGATGGTGTGATAGTCTTGCCGAGGTCAATGGGAGCCCTTGATAATGATGCTAAGGTAAGTAGTTGGAAAACAACTTAGAAGTTTTTCTCCACAGACACAAGCAGAGCTTGGGAAGAATCAGGAAGAGTTGTTCCTGATATACAGGATTTGTACAATCATCCAGTAGAAAAATATTCTGAAGCACGAACAGATGTGTAGGGTTAAAGGAGCAAGATCATGAGATGTGGGAATTTGGCTATGAGCCCAGAGTAGGAGAGGCTGAAGAACTTCGTGAGGGATATTTGGAGAATACTGCAGTTTGGGGGTTTGATTAGCTACAGGGGAAGTTTCAAGTTAAACCTGTAGTGTGAATCTGGGCCTGAGTAGCAAAGAGCCTCAAGTCTCTAGAATGAAATGGCTGGAAGACACAGGTCAGACTTTGGCAAATGGCATAATTTTAAGGGAACTTTCAAGTTAGTCCCAAAGACCTAAACATTGCTACAATTACAGCAGAGCAATTTTACCAGCTGCACGAGGAAGAGTGGCTGAACAAGGTGATTTTTTTTTTTTCAACTTCAACTAAGCGAAGTACTGATGTGAATAGGAAGTGCCTGAAATCCTGTCTATGGAGAAGTTATTTATGAAACTCTGGATAGTGGCACCAAATTGTTACCTATGTGAACAGTGTCAGTCCCTGCCATGTTCTAGGGACATGTTTCTTCTTCAGCACCATGTCCAGACACTAGCCACTGTCATTCTAGTTAGCATGGTTCCACAGCAATTGCATGGATGTGTGACATCATTTTGTACTATGTGAGGAGGCTCTTTGAATGAAGACTTAGTAATCTACACTCAGTCATCAGGCTTGTCCTTTTTCACCAGTAGACATCTGCAAAGTATGAAGTACAACTTTAGATAGCAGGAGACTTTTCCAGGAAGGGATCAAGAGTAGGCCCAGAGGTATATGTTGCTTGTGTCTTCCTGAATTTAAAAGAGTGGATCGGTGTCATACAAATTCAAGAAGATGTAAACTTTTCACTTAATTGGACTTAATTTGGAATGAATGCTCAGAAAGGTGTTTTCAGCCCATCCGTTCACCTCCTAGGGTAATCTTATTAATTGAGAAGCTCTCTGGGGTCATGGTCTCTTTCTTTGGGGGTGTGAGATGTGCCTCCTTGGCTAAGTGCTACTTTCTAGTCTCAGCCAAGTGAAAGGGTCTTGAACAGAATCTCTTCTAAGTATTGAAAGCCATGCCTTGTGGTTGGGAGACACAAAGAACTAGTGCCAGGCTTAGGACCAAGTCTGGTGTTTTGATATCTTGGACTACACATTCTTATTATTGCATCTATCACCACATTAGCTTAAGCAACCAATTCTCTAAGAATCAGTGATAATTCCTTGTACCAAAGTTTAGAGGCAAAGGAGGATAATGTCCACTTAATGCAGTTAAAGGGACCTGGGTATAAAAAATAAAGTTGTATAATACCTGTAGAACAAAATGGCTGTGGAAATTGGGCTGTTGGTATCTTGATGAGAACACACACAGTAGATAATACAGAAAATGCCAGGCCCATTCTGAGGCAGCTAGGCCAAATCATGTCCGTACGTACCAGATGTCCTGGATATCAAGCATGCTGTGCTTTAGCTTTTTGTTTGCATTTTGGATGAATCCAGAGTTGGTGTCTGTGTGCATTGCTATTTGGGCTCCTTATACATTGAGAAAATTTGGTAATTTCAAGACCACACACTTCCCACCAATCTGTAGGCTTTGAGTTGCCATGGGAGCAAATATGCAGGTATCTGGGAGATCCCCACTGTAGGAATTGTTAAAAAGCTTCTCTTCCCCAAAGAAGAGTCCAGACCATTTGTCACAGCCAGAAGCAATGCATGGAATGGCTGTAACAAACAAATGAATGAGTGCCCAATAAATCATAGTAGCTTGATTAATCAATAAGTATATTGATTTTTTAATGATATTTTGCATTCTTCCCCTTTCCTTTAGCCAGGGGATTTACACAGGCCACTGAAAGATAAATTTCTCTTCCATTCTTTGGGGCTTGTATTTGACCCATTATAATAGGAATTGATCATTATCAAAATGTTCTTTTGGCTGGGATGTTGTAGTTTGTTATATTAAAACTAGAGGCCAACTGCACAAAAATTTGTGCACTTGGAGGAGTGGGGGGGTCCCTCAGCCTGGCCTGTGCCCTCTCACAGTCTGGACCTCTTGAGAAATGTCCACCTGCTGGCTTACACCTGCTCCCCAGGGGATCAGGCCTAAGCTGGTAGTCAGATATCCCTCTGGCAGCCTGGGAGCCCTCAGGGAATGTCCACTTGCCAGTGGGGAGCAGGCTTAAGCTGCAGTTAAACATCCTTAGCACTGCTGAAGAGGCAGGAGAGGCTTCCACCACCACCGCTGAACTGGCAGCTGTCAGCCTGGCTCGTGGTTGAGCAGAGCTCCCCCTGTTGGAGTGCACTGACCACCAGGGGAAGCTCCTACATTGAGTGTCTACCCCCTGGTGGTAAGTGTGTGTCAAGGTGACCAGTCATTCCCAGTCGTTCTGCTGTTAGGGTCAATTTGCATATTACCCTTTTATTATATAAGATAGAGGCCTGGTGCATGGTTAGGGACCAGCTGATTTGCCTTGAAGGGTGTCCAGGATCAGGATGGGGGTCTCTCCTGGGGTGCCTGGCCAGCCTGGGTGAGAGACTGATGGCTCTTTGAGGCTTGCCACAGCCTCTTCAGGGTCGGGGGGTCATGCTGGGGTGCCTGGCCAGTCTGGGTGAGGGGCTAATGGCTGTTTGAAGGCTGGCCACAGCCCCTTCAGGGTGGGGATCTCCCTTAGGGTGTCTGGCCAGCCTGGGTGAGGGGCTGATGGCTGTTTGCTGGCTGGGCATAGCCCTCAGGGACCCAGCTCCCAGATAGGCTGGCTGGAATCAGGTATCTGGGATTTATTTATCTTCTATAATTGAAATTTTGTTGCCTTGAGCAGAGGCCACAGCCAGCCTAGGCAGGCGGGCGGGAAGTTTAGTTTCCTCCATTTGTTTCCTCCATTTGTTTGCTGGTGCAAGCAAACCTCCTGTTTGCTCTAGCTCTGTGGCTACCGGCTACCATCTTGGTTGGGTTAATTTGCATATGGTCACTCTGATTGGCTGGTGGGTGTGGCTTAGGGTGTAGTGGAGTGACACCAATTAGCATATTACTCTTTTATTAGATTAGATGCCTAGAGTTGCTTGTATAGGTACCATGATCTCTAATTACATATTTTTATAACACGGACTAATGCTTCTTATCAGAAATCCTTTAGAGTTCTCTTTCCCAATGATATGCCAACAAGGAAAAATAATACCAATAATGGTAATTCTCCAAACAGAAAGGGCCACATCAGTGAATTCTACTGTTTAGCAGTGGCTGGAGCCCTGTATAGGAATCTTATGGGAATAAACAGATCAGGAGCTGTGTTAGGAGGAGCAGTGCTTCTTTCTTCTTCCTGAGGAAGAAAGGTTTTCAGGTCCACAGTGGGAAGCATGGATTCCTTCTTATATCCTTGGAGCTGGGGGTCATGGTTAGGTAGAATGCTTGCATGCTTCTCTTGGAGTAGAATAAAATGGGAGGGAAATTTACCATCACTGGTACCTTCCAAGCATAATCCTAGTCTCCATCCACACTGGCCTCTCTATGAAGAGTGCTTAGCCTGCATAATGGGGCTGGGGCAGCCTCCTCATTCTCTCCTTGGTCCAAGGCATTGAAAGACTCAGTACGAATTTATCCAAAGTTTGAAGTAGTAAAATGTAAAAGATGAACAACTTAACCACATGATGTGTGTGTGTGTGTGTGTGTGTGTGTGTGTGTGTGTGTGTGTGTGTAAAATGGCTATTGGCTATTTGCCAATGAATACTGAGCCCTTATAAAAAAATTCTCAGTCTGTCAGCTGGTCTTTTATTTTTGCCCATACTTTTATATTCTGGCCTCTCTCTCTCTCTCTCTCTCTCTCTCTCTCTCTCTCTCTCTCTCTCATTTACTTAGAAACATTTCTAAACCTTTTCTCAATGTATACTCTTTCCCTACATGGACCTATTCAATCATAAGATTTAAATGCCATCCAAATACTGAGGACTCCCAAATACTTATCCCCTTTTTATCTGAGCTACAGACTTTCACATCCAGCTGCTAATGTTGCATCCCCACTTAGATGTTTCATGAGCATCTCTACCTTCACACGTACAAAATGGAACCCTTGAGACTTGTCTTCCCTCAAACCTATTCTCACCCAGGCTTCTCCATTCCAGTGAATGGATCTCTATGTACTCAGCTTTCTAAGCTCGAATTGCTCAACTAATCTTTAAACAATGGACAGTGAGACTTTTTACAGGGTAAATCTAACTGTATCATATTTAAAGTCCTTCAATGTCTTTCCATGGAACTTATAAGATAATCCATAATCTTTTATTGTGGTTTTCAAGGATGTTTGTGGTCTGGATCATAACTGACTCTCAGACCTCTTTTCATTCTGCTGCACCTTAGTTATCCTGACAACCTTCTTCCCCTGGACACACTAATTAGTCTTCTGCCTTGAAATCTTGCCCTTTCTATTCCCTCTGCCTGGAATCTACTAGTATTTTTACCCCATATTTCATCTCAGGTTGAATATCACTTCTTCAGAGATTTGATTTCTAAGTCTATTATCTATAGTAGGTCCTTTTCCTATGTTCTCAAATATTTTTATTTCCTACAAACCACTAATCTCAATAGGTAATTATTTTCTTTCTTTCTTTCGTTCTTTCTTTCTTTCTTTCTTTCTTTCTTTCTTTCTTTCTTTCTTTCTTTCTTTCTTTGTTAATTTAGTGTCTTCCCACTCCTCTCAAAAAACATTGTTTTCAGGCCAATGACCGTATCTCTCTTGTTGATTACCAAATTCTCAGTGCATAGTTCAGCTTCTGGCACTTACAAATATTCAATATATTATTTATTGAATAAATGTTAAAATTTATGAGTAAACTTACTAGACAACTGGCCATTCCCCTATCAAATAATTATATATTACCAAATAGCCATGTGCTGGTGAAGATGTGGGGTAATTGCACTCTCAAGCATAGTTGATGGAGCTATAAATCAGTATAACTTTTCTAGAAGGCAGTCTGGTAATAGGAATATATGAAATGTGGTTGCTGTATGATCCAGCAACCATACTTTTAGAAAGTAATCACAAAATGGGAAGAGATTTTGCCCAAGGAGTATATCATAGAACTGTTCTTAATAGCACCAAATTGAAAACCACCCAAACATCCATTAAACCGGTGAAATAAATTATAGTGCATAAGTACAATTGAATAATAGGTGACTATTACAAATGGTATAGATCTATCTTTATTGACATGGATGAATGTCCATGCTATGTTGTTGAGTAAAGTTCTCAGATTACATATATTATGTACATATATTAAGATTCCCTTTATACAAAGTTTTTTATATTCAACTATGTATACCTATATATCCAGAGAGAACATGTAGGGATGTTTATTCAATGTTAGTATTAATTATATCTTGGTAATGGAAATTCAAATGGTTTTTGCTTTTTCTAAGTTGTTTTATTTTTACAAGAAAAATATATATATTTTATAGTATCAATAAAACTTTGTTAATCACTATACCTACCTTAATGCTGGGCTCAACTGATAATATTTTATTTGGAAATACTTAATATGTATTCACAAATAAGGTTGCTCTGCAGTTTTGTTTTATGGGTTTGATAGCAGGTTTAGCAGGTTAAATAAAAAAAAA
>PVJC01052125.1:0-11229 GCA_004026665.1 Murina feae
TGTTACTTTTACTGGTTAGGCGGGAGCTGCTCTTTCCTTCAGCTCCGGAGGATTCTATGATTGTTACAATGTTTCAAAAAGCTGTGTTTTGCTAGAGGCAGTTTAATCGGAGCTGAGCTGAGGGGCGCAGCTTCACTTTCTCTCCTGCCGCAATGGAAACAGCCCTTTACTCAGGTCCGTGAGTGGCGGCCGCCATGTTGGCTGGGCTAATTTGCATACAGCCGCTCTGATTGGCTGGTGGGTGTGGCTTACCCTGTCTCGGAGAAACGATTAATTTTAATATTTCGCTTTTATTAGTTTAGATTATACAGGCATAAAAAAGAAATTAGGGAACTATTGTATTATGAACTTCTTTATGCCAGATAAATTCAAGAACGTAGAAGAAATGGATTAATTCCTTGAAAAACATAAATTACCAAAGTTAATATAGAAATGAATATTTAAATTGCCTATACATATTAAACAAATTGAGTCATAATTAAAACCTCCCCACAAGGAAAATTCCAGACTCAGAGGGTTTCACTAGTGAATTTTATCAAACATTTAAGGCATAACACTAACCTTAGACAAACTCTTCCAGAAAAGAAGGGAAGAAGGAATAATTCCCAAATAATTTTATGAAGCCAGTATATTCTTGATTCCAAAACTAAATGACATTGCAAAAAAAGAAAACATAGACCCAAATCCCTCATGAATACAGATGAATACATCATGAACAATACTTTAATAAATCAAATCCAGTAATATATAAAAAGGGTAATCTATTACAATCAAGTGAGGTTAATCCGGAGATGTAAGACTGATTCAACACTCACAAAGATGCCCTTCACATTATAAGAGTAAAGAAAATCCCTAAGATCATCTCAATAGATGCAGAGAAAGTATTTGACAAAATTCAACAATTACTGATAATCAAGATTCATAAATTAGGAACAGTAGGGGCCTTAATCAATCTGTGGATGTATGTCTTTAAAATCCTACAACTAGCACAGTGCTTAATAATAACTGAATGATTTCTTCCACAGATCAAGAATAAGATAAGGAATGCCCGTTCTCATTACTTTTATTAACTAGTAGAGGCCCAGTGCACGAATTTGTGCATGGGTGGGGTCCCTTGGCCTGGCCGTGGGAGTGTACTGACCACCAGGGCACAGCTGTGTTGAGCATCTGTCCCCTGGAGGTCAGTGTGCATAATAGCTATCAGCTGGTCGTCTGGTCGTAATGGTCACTAAGACTTTTATATATGTAGATTGTACTGGAGGTCTCAAGTAAGAGCAGTAAAGCCAGAAAAAGAGAAAGCATGAGGATTAGAAAGGAAGAAGTAAAACTATCTCTATTCAAAGAGGACATGACCTGCCCTGGTCGGGTGGCTCAGTTGGATGGAGCATTGTTGCATACACCAAAAGGTGGCAGGTTCTATCCCTCTCAGGGTACATATCCTGTTATGATATGTTACATTATCTATACTTAAAAAAGGGTAATATGCTAATTAGATCAGGAGACCTTAAAGACAAAGCTATGATGATGGGGTAAAGACAGAGGCAGTTAGGGGCTGTCAGGCCAGGAGGGGAAGGCAGTTGGGGCAAGCTGGCCAGCAAGGGGGTGCTGTTGGAGGCAATCAGGCTGGGGGGAGGGGGGGCAGTTGGGAATGAGCAGGCCAGCAGAGGGAGAGGGGCAGTTGGGGGTGAACAGTCTGGCAGGCAGAGTGGTTAGAGGCAATCAGGCAGGCAGGTAGTGAGTGGTTAGGAGCCAGCGGTCCCAGATCTGGCCTAAACCAGTAGTTGGACATCCCCCGAGGGGTCCCAGATTGAATAGGGTGCAGGCCAGGCTGAATGACAACTCCTCTCCTCCCACATGAATTTTGTGCATCAGGCAACTAATCACATATAAAAATATTCTAAACTAAATGCTGCAGGTTCAGTCTCCTGTAGGGGCACATCCAGGAGGCAACTAATCAATGTTTCCCTCTCATATCGATGTTTCTCTCCCCCCACCTCTAAAATCAATAAAAAACAAAGACAACTGGGGGGTAGTGGAGGAAGGGGGAAGGTCAAGGGAGAAAAATGGAGACTTATTTAACACTCTTTGTAATACTTTAAGCAATAAAACAAAAATTAAAAAAAAACAAACAAAGACAATGTGACCTAGAAAATTCTAAGATATCTACTAAATAACAAAACTAAGTGAGTTGAGTAAGGTTATAGGATATAATGCTAATACAGAAAAATAAATTATATTTCTCATCAGCAAAAAACAAGTCAAACAATGATACAAAATCTAGAAATTAAACAGAAATGAAAATGAGAAACTAAGCATCCTATTTTAATGCTTATTATAATGAAGCTAAAGCAATGAACAAATAGATCAATGGAATAAACTAGAAGAGGAGTGACAAACTTTTTTTCTATAAAAGGCCAGTAAGTAAATATTTTAGTCTTAGCAGACAACCTATGTTTTCCATTCCTCATTCTTCTATTTTTTGTGTGTGTTTTTTTTTTTTTTTTTAAATCAACTCTTAAAAACTATAAACACCACCCTGGCCGAACAGCTCAGTTGGTTGGAGCATCATCCCGATATGCCAAGGTTACTGGTTCAATCCCCAGTCAGGGAACATACAAAAATCAATCAATGAATACATTAGTAAGTGGAATAACAAATCTATGTTTCTTTATCTTTCTCTCTTTCTTCCTCTCTTCTTGAAAGGAAAATTTATATGTCCACACAAAGACTTGTACAAAATGTTCTCAGAAACTTTATTCTAACAGCCCAAACTAGAAACCACTACAATGTCCATGAATAGGAGATTGGATAAACAAATCATGGTAAATTCACACAATGAAATACTACTTAGCAATAAAAATGTGCCTTGGCCAGGTGGCTGGGTTGGAGCATCATCCTGCACACCAAAAGGTTACGGGTTTGATTCCCGGTCAGGGCACATACCAAGATTGTGGGTTTGATCTCTGGTAGGGATGCATGCAGGAGGCAACCAATCAATTCTCTCTCTCTAAAATCAATAAAAATATATCCTCAGGTGAGGATTAAAGAAACACCAAAAAAACTACTGATTCAAGCAACAACATAGATCTATCTCAAAAACATGCTGCAAGCAAAAACAGCTTTGCACAAAAAAGTACAAACTGTATGATTCCATTTATATAAAGTTTGAGAATGGGTAAAATTTGTCCTCATCCATGGTGTAAGAAATCATTATTGATTATGGCAGTGGGGGTAGGAGGGACAGAAAAAGGGAGACATTTAAAGGAACTTTCTGGAATAATGTATCTTGATAGGGTTGTGGGTTATAGGGGCACGAGTTTGATAAATGCATCAAACTGTAATATATCTATGTAATGCGTATCACCAGTAATAAGATTAAAACAATAAAATATTTTTAAAGCAATACATGTAGTTCTTTAACTACAAATCCTAATTACTGACTTTTAGTTGGAAAGGAACAGGTTGATTGGTTTTTCTTACAAGTAATACTCTTCAAAGTAGTCACCAGCAGCTTATTAAATCAAAGTATTCAATGTTGCTATTACGCAAAACATGCGTTCAGTTTGTTACAGAAAATAATCAGTTATAAAGAACCAGGGAAAAAGAAATGTGACTCCAACTCTTACCTTACAAAAAGATAATTATGGATAAAAGACTGGTAGAGAAAACATAGAAAAGTTAACACTGAATTAGATGATAGAATTATGGGCGATAATTCTCTAGACTTGCAAATTTTGTACAATAAGCATAAAATATTTTTATTATAAAATATTCACTGAAAGCATCAGAAAGCAGTCTCATTATCACTCCAAATATTTTACTGGTTTCTCAAATCCTTTATGTAAGAAAGCACCTAGCCAACTAACCAAACTTTTCTAAAAGTTTTTCGGTAAACCCAGGCATTATGCTAAGAACTTTACAGATTTTCCCCTCAGACTCCTTAATAGTCTGTCAGTGGAAGATCCTTGTCCCAGTTCCCTCGCCAACTCCAGACCAAAGGAGCTCTACAAGTATCAGGTATTTGTGAGTGAATCTCCATCTAAGTTGGCCAGGCTGGCGTTCAGTTGGGCAATGCCTGGAATATAGCTTCCAGTCTGATGGCCAGATGTCAAGTGAACAAGACCATTGAGGGGAGGAGATGACTCCTTTAACACCTGCTTTAGTGAGATAGGCGCTAGTAAGCATTTTCCCAGGGCAGTATTTGTAGACCTGGAACCCATCCATGGCCATTGATAAAGTTCGCACTGATACCTACTGCCAGTTCTTCCACTCTGAGCAGCTCAAGGCAAGGAAGATGCTGCCAATTACTATAACCGCAGACACTACACCATTGGCAAGGAGATCACTGACCTTGTCTTGGACTAAATTTGGAAACTGGCCTATCAGTGCACAGGTCGTCAGTGCTTCCTGGTTTTCCAGTTTTAGTGAGGGAACTAGATCTGGATTCACTGCCCTCCTGATGGAATGGCTCTCTGTTGATTATGGCAAGAAGATCATCCAGAGTTCTTCATCTACCAATCCTCTCAGGTTTCCACAGCCCTACAATTCCATTCTTACCACCCACATCACTCTGGAGCACTCTGATTGTACCTTCATGGTTGATAATGAGGCCACCTACAATATCTGTTATAAAAAACCTCAATACTGAGCACCCAAACTATACTAATCTTAACTGCCTCATTAGGCAGATTTTGTCCTCCATCACTGCTTCCCTCAGGTTTGATAAAGCCCTGAATATTATTCTGACTGAATTCCAGACCAACTTGATATCCTATCCTCACATCCATTTCTCTGTGGCCACAATATGCCTCTGTCATCTCAGCTAAGAAAGCCTACCAGGGACAGCTTACCATACTGTAGCAGAGATCACCAGTATGTGTGTTTAATATATTTTTATTGATTTCAGAGAGATAAGGAGAGGGAGAGAAACATTGATCGGCTGTCTCCTGCACACCCACTACTGGGGATCGAGCCTGCAACCTGGGCATGTGCTCTTGACCAGAATCAAACCCGGGACCCTTCAGTCTGCAGGCTGATGCTCTCTATCCACTGAGCCAAATCAGCCAGGGAACCAATGTGTGTTTTGAGCCAGCAAACCAGATGGTGAAATGTGACCCTCGCCACGGTAAATACATAGCTTGCTACCCATGGTGATGTGGTTCCCAACAATGGCAATACTAGCATTTCCACCATCCATACCATTCAGTTTGTGGACTGGTACCCACTGCCTTCAGTGTTGGCTTTAATTACCAGCCTCCCACTGTGGTACCTGGTGGAGACCTAGCCAGAGTACAGTGAGCTGTGTGCATGATGAGTAACCACAGCTGTTGATGAGGCCTGGACTCACCTGGACCAATTTGTCCTCATATACGCCAAGTGTGCCTTTGTTCACTGGTACGTGGGTAAGGTCATGGAGGAAGGAGAAACATGTGAGGATATATATGGCTGCCCTTGAGAAGGATTTTAAGGAAGTTGGCAGATAGCGGTTAGGGGAGGGTGAGAGTATTAACTTGTCTGCTGCAATGTTATACTCCAGTATCTTGGGACTGTCTAATTTCTGTTGTTCTGTGAAGTTGTTCACTGTGTCCCAAACTTGATAATGAAAGTATTGTTTTTACTTAAAAAAAAAAACAAAAACAAAAAAAAACTTTATATACACTACCTCATTTAATCACCACAATTCTACGAGAAAGATATTATTATCCCCTTTTAATCTACACAATTCTCAAAGGCAGGTACTACTATCATCCTCATTAAAAAGAGAGGGAAAAACCACCCCAAGACCTAGAATGGTTATGTAATTTTCCCAAGGATAAGAATTAGTGGAGCCTGGATTTGAACCAAGGCAGCTTACTCCAGAGCCCAAGCTCTGTTTTTAAGCACTTATCTGTACTGCATCTGGGGAAGGCAGTCTCTGCTACTGCTGCTGCTGCTGCTACTACTACCACCACTACTACTACTATTACTACTACTGACAATACCCAGTTATATATTATTTCATTATATCTCATATAATTTCACTAACTAAAATTTTTTTAAACGAAACAAGTTCATAGATAATTATCATGTGAAGTTAGGTGCACCCTGAATCACATATTCTAAATGACAACTATGATCAACTTCCATTAAAGTCACAGTAATGAGCTGGTACAAGACTGCTTAATATGTCTACCAAAAACCTGTGCCTACAGGAGCTATATAAATCTCACAACACACTGTAGTAACTCAAAGCTTTCAGTCTTTTCTTTCTATAGACAAATCCATTTATTTCCATTGTGACCTTTTTAAAAGTTCAAATTAAGATTTACTTAATATAACATTCCCTTGTTTTCTTTGCATTCGTTTAAGAATCAAAATAAGATGTTATTACATGAAAAAGAGAAAAGCATTAGACAAATGTACAGTATTATTTATCTGTTATTAAATATTAAAAATGTTCAATAATGATTCCAAAATAGAGAAAGTAGATGAGTCATGCATTCTTTTAAAAACTGATGTGGCTCTACTAATTCTTTACTGACTATATTCTGGCTAATCTATTCTGTCAGCATACAGGTTTACAGAGCATGGTCTATGACTAACACAACTAGGGTAAGGTGACCAGACGTCCCGCTTTTTAACAATTTGTCCCGCGGTGTTTTTAAAAAGTCCCGATTTTTTGAAAGAGACATATGTACTACGCTTTGTAATATTTTAAGTAAAAAATAAATAAATAAATAAAAATAAAAATAAATAAATAATAAAAATAGACCCCCCCCCACCCCCGTCAATGGTGTCCCGCTTTACCAATGTTAATGTTAAAATCTGGTCACCTTAAACTAGGGTCAACAGGTAGCTGGCAAGAAATACAAATTCTCAGGCCATAGCCCAAATCCGCTGAATCGACAACTCAGAGGAGGGGCCCAGAATTCTGAGTTAACAAGCCTGCAGTGATTTTTCTGGACACTCAAATCTGAGAACTACTGCTTTAACCTATCTGACCAAAGTGTTGGTTGACTGGGTCCAGAGTATCTGGATCTAAATCAAAACCTTAAAACACACATATTTACCCATTAGGGAGAGTTCTAAGCAAAAACAAGCTCTTTGTTTTCTGACCACTTTCTAAAACAGAAAGTTTCAAAAACTTATCACAAAATAAGTACTAATCTAACCCCCTATAAAGGAGGCTTACCATACAAACTTTTTGGTCCCTTTTCAGATTTTTATTTGTAAGAAAGGACTAAAAGCATTTCTAAGGCTGCAAAAGCACATTTTTATCAACCTTAGAAAGATTCTGAACTCGTTGGCCAGATACCACACATCACCTTCAATTTACCAGCTTTTGGCTTCCCTCTTCCTCCTTCTCTGTGAGGAGTAACACTTCTCAACACCCAGGAGGATAATGTGATTGTTTGTATGGCTAGTAAATCCCACTTAAATGTATCTTTTTTGTTTTTCTTCTGCCCTGCTGGTGTAGCTCAGTGATTGAGTTCGACCTATGAATCAGGTGGTCATGGTTTGATTTCCAGTCAGGACACATGCCTGGGTTGCAGGTTTGGTCTCCAGTGTGAGGTATGCAGGAGGCAACCGATCAGTGATTCTCTCTCATTATCCAAGTTTCTATCTCTCTCTCCCTCTCCCTTCCTCTCTGAAATCAATTTTTTAAAAAAATGTATTTTACTGATTTTTTACAGAGAGGAAGGGAAAGGGATAGAAGAGTTAGAAACACTGATGAGAGAAACATTGATCAGCTGCCTCCTGCACACTCCCCACTGGGGATGTGCCCGCAAAGGTACATGCCCTTGACCGAACCCGGGACCCTTGAGTCTGCAGGCTGTCGCTCCATCACTGAGCTAAACCGGTTAGGGCTGAAATCAATTTTAAAAATAAAATAAAAATAACATATATGTGTGTGTGTGTGTGTATATGTGTGTGTGTGTGTGTGTGTATGTATATATATATATCTACTTTAATAAAAGAGTAATATGAAAATTAACTGTCTCTCTGAGACACCTAAGCCATGCCCACCAGCCAAGCCACGCCCACCAGCCAATCAGAGTGGCTGTATGCAAACTAACCCAGCCAAGATGGAGGCCGGCAGCCATGGAGCGATCAGCGGTGGGGTGGTTGGGGGCAAGGCAGGCAGCGGCAGGGGCAGCCCATCGGGGTGCGGCATGAACCTGTGTGACCTGGATAAGGTCCCCGAGACTCTGGAGTTTTTCAAGCTGCTGGGGCCAGACTACAGGGCCGGCTCTGAGGTGAGTGTCTTGCTCCCCGTGGAGCCTCTGGATGGGTTCCCCGTCCATGGCTCTGTGGGGGTCTCTGAGCTGGAGCCCGGGCTCTTTGAGCCGCTGGCGGCGATGGAGGGAAGTGTACCACGCCCCAAGCCCTGGAGTGCCCCAGGCTGTCCCTCGATCAAGAAGCCATCCCTGGCTGTGAGAGGGCATAGGCCGGGCTGAGGGACCCCCCCGCTGAGTGCACAGATTTTTGTGCACCGGGCTTCTAGTATATATATAAATATATATATGTTATTTTCAGTAGACTATGTTACACAAAGTATATAACATATCAGATTTTGCTACTGCTGAAATAGAGAAATAATTTTGTTTTCTATTTTAAGAGTCACACAAAATTAGGAATGAGCAAGAGGAAATAATCAAATATCCAGAAAGTCTGAAAGAGAGAGACCCTTAGCCAAACTGTGAGAGTCTATCCTGATTGTGCCACCTACTGGCTGTGTGATCATGAAAAGGTTATTTTACTTTCCTCTATTATGTGTACTTCCATTTCTTAACCTTCAACATAGGAATAGTAGTACAGAGTACCCACTTTATATTTTTAATGAGTAAAAGAATTAAAAATTTTCAGCTTTTCTCTAAAAGTAAATTTAGACTTTTTTAAAAGAAAAATATATTGGCCCAAAAGACATAAAGTCCAAAACATCAATATTTACAGAAAACAGCAAGAGTATTGTCAAAGATCTTAAGTTGCTCCTAGGAAAAAAAAGCTTCAAGCCCATAGAATGGTACAGGTGAAGTCTCAATTCTTTAAGGAAAAGATCATTGAAATGCAAAAACATTCCAGAGCACAGATGTGAAAGGCTTCTAAACTCTTTCTGACCAAGTTAACATAACACTGATATCAAAACCAGTCAACACATAAAAAAGCACTATGGATCAACCTCATTATTGGTTATTGAGAAGCAAAGCTTCTAAATGAAAGACTAGCAAATAAAATTCAGCACTACACTAAACTTCCAATTTCACAAGCACAGAGATGATTCAATTTGATGCTAGGAAACCTATTAAGATAATCTATCACATAAGTAAAGCAAAGGTGAAAAATCACAGGGCAATCACCACAGATGTCAACAAAAGGGAATTTGATAAAATTCATCTTATAAATGAATAGATTATTCCCCAATTTTAAATGACTGCAAACCAAACCTCACATAGTCTATAGTAATAAAAGTGTAATATGCTAATTAAACCAGAAAGTCGAATGACCTTCCAGATGTCATTCTGGATATCCTTCCGGACGACCTTCCAGATGAAGCTGTGGCAGTGGAAGCCAAGGCAGAGGTGGTTAGGGGTGATCAGGCAGGCAGGCAAGCCAGCGGTTAGGGAAGATCGAGCAGGCAAGCGAGCAGTTAAGGTGACCAGGTAGGCAGGTAGAGTGTTGTTTTGTGGGCACCAGGTCTGCGGTGCCATTACTCTGTGCTCATCACAGCAGCTCCTGCATTAAGCGTCTGCCCTCTGGTGGTCAGTGTGTGTCGGACAGTCGAACACTTAGCATAATAGCCTTTCATATATACAGAGTAAGTTAGGTGATGAAATAGAAAAATTAATTCCCAATAGCAATAATACATTCATTACATATAGGAATAATCTTAATAAGAAAGGGGTATTGCCTATATAAAGAGAACAATACCATACTTCTCAGCAACTTAAGACTTCATGAAAGGACAACTTGCATGTATACAATAAGATAACTCAGGAAGCCACAAAATTGCGAAAATACCAAATTTCACTGTAAGTGATTTATAAAGTTCAATACACTCCTATGAATTTTATGTTTGTTTTAAAGGATTTGAAAAACAATCCTAAAGTTTATCTGAAACAGTAAGTTCTCAGCTGTGGCTGCCATGAGGAACTAATCATGAAGAACTAAAAACTATATTAATGTTCATGCCATAACCCAGAGATTCTAACTTAATTGGTTTGCAGTGGATTCAGCCATCACATTTATTTTTTTAATCCTCACACGAGGATATTTTTCCATTGATTTTTAGGGAGAGTGGAAGGGAGGAGGAGAGACACAGAGAGAGAAACATCAATGTGAAAGAGACACATCGACTGATTGCCTCCCGCATGTGACAGGGCCAGGGATTAAGCCTGCAACCAAAGTCCATGCTCTTGACCAGAATCAAACCTGGACCCTTGAGTCAGCCTTCTATCCACTGGACCTAACTGGTTAGGGCTCCGGCATCACAATATTTTTTAAAAATATATTTTTACTGATTGAGGAAGAGAGAGATGGAAACATAAATGATGAGAGAGAACCATTGATCAGGCTGCCTCCTATATGGCCCACACTGGGGATCAAGCCTGCAACCTGGGTATGTGTCCTGAACGAGAATTGAACCATGACCTTCTGGTTCATAGGTCGATGCTCAACCACTGAGCTATGCCGGCCAGGCTCAGGCATTATATATATATTTTTAATATGTTTTATTGATTTTTTTTACAGAGAGGAAGGGAAAGGGATAGAGAATTAAAAACATCGATGAGGGAGAAACATCAATCAGCTGCCTCCTGCACATCTCCTGCTGGGGATGTGCCCACAACCAAGGTACATGCCCTTGACAGGAAACGAATCTGGGACCTTTCAGTCTGCAGGCCGACGCTCTATCTACTGAGCCAAACTGGTTAGGGCAGGCATTATATTTTGATGTGCAAGTAATTCTGATGTGTAGACAGGGTTAAAACCCATACATCTGGAAGAGTATTTTAGAGGAATGGTAAAGAAAATACTGAATATTTGAAAAAGAATAGGAGAAACAAGATGGCGGCATAGGGTAGACACCGCATATGCAGCTGTGAACAACTATTTCAGAAAAACCGCGAAAAGAACACACGGACACCACTCGCACCAGCAGGACGGCTGGCTGAGTGAAAATCCTACAACCAGAGCAGAGTCTGAGACTCAGAGCAGCAGCGGAAGCAAAGTACAGAGGTACGGAGGCGCGCG
>PVJC01052126.1:0-11232 GCA_004026665.1 Murina feae
TTACCTTTCTGTTTGTTTACAAAAAGTAGGAGTGTATTACTAGGAAGCAACTCATACATTTTTTTGGTAGAGTGAGATTAAGTCTACAGAACTGTTAGATGAGAAGTCTATGACAAGATGAATGAGAAACCAATATTAACCCCACACACACACCCAAAAATGTGGAGTGAGGGAAGGAGAAAGGGAAAGAGAAGGAAAAGAGAAGCATAAAATTATATGCTAGCATCAAGTACATGGACACATAAACTGCTCTTCCCATGACTAGATTTCATTTTGTGATAGTTAAATGCTATTTCACACACACACAGTCACACACACACCAAGATCCATTGTCCCACTTTGCTCTGTGTCACAGGACACTGACTTCAGACTGCATCACGTAGGTTCACTTACCTCTGGCTTCCTGGTTTGGATCAATCCAAAGGGAGTCACCAGCAGGACATCAGAGGTGAGGAAGGTAGAGAAGCCTGGGAATTATTTCTCTGCTCCCCGACTTCAGCTCAGTTCTGCAGTGGTGACACTGCAACCGCTGCTTCTGGATTCTACTGGGTGATCCCTTTTCTAAACCTCCGTTTCTCACTCAGGGTGCAATAACACCATCCTCTCCCCTTTACTTCAGCCCCAGGGAAGATGATGGCATGGCATCCCTTCATTGCAAGTTTCTGGGTGTTTCCACATGCCTTGTTGGTTCCTCAGCCCTGCCCTCACCTCTCAATAGTCCCTTCATTAGTCTCTTCAGACTCCCAGTTGAATGTGCCATCTGTTTCCTCCCAACTGATATCCACTCCTCCTCCTCTGCTGTATCAAGTGGAGTGGCTAAAGGCAACCAAGTACAAGAAATATTAGGAAACTCCCACTTGCTGAAAAGTTCAGTCAATTAGAGAACAGAGCTAATGAGGCCAAAATTAGTGCCTGGCTGTGCTCCAGGATGGCAGGCTCTGTCCCTGATCAGGCATTATCCACACCATCAGTTATAAGGAGGAGGATTCAGAAAAGGACACATGAGTCTGTGCCAATCCATCACTACTCTGGGAACATGTTCAAAAACTGGCTATTCAACTGAGGTCGCTTCAAAATCATCTTTGTTCCCAAAGGACAGCTTTCTTAACCTGATTCTAATGAAAGTTTTATGTAGGTTATTTAAAATAATAAAGCCATAACTGTCAATATCTTGTTCAAAGTTATACTATCATTTCATTACTTCATCTATAGCTAATTTATGATACCATTGGGTTAAAAGTCAAACTTATCAAATTATGTCTTAAATTGGTAACAGGATTCAGGGTTTGTAAGAATATATATTTAACTCATTAAAAAATTTTTAACTGTTATGATTAAATGACTGAAACTACATAACCATTGTCTAAAGAATAATAAATAAATACTTATTTATTTATTTGAAGTTATTTTATCATCAAGTGTGAATGACAAATTTTCTTTCTTTTTTTTAAATCCTCACCAGAGGACATATCTCCATTGATTTTTTTTTAAGAGACAATGGCGGGGGGAGAGAGAGAGAGGGAAGAAAAATCAATGTGAGAGAAGAAAAATCACATCAATTGGTTGTCTCCCAAATTGGGGATCAAACCTATAGCCCAGTCATGTGACCTTGACTGGAAATCAAACCCTTTGGTGTAAGGGCCAATGCTCTAACCACTGACAAACACAGGCCAGGGCAAATTTTCAATTTATATACATATTTCCTCAAACAAAACTCTTTTCTCCCTAGTATAGTTGCCTTATAAAACCCCATTGTAGTTATACTATTGTATTAATATTAATGTAGCGAGCTTACTTCCATGGTTTTAATTTTATATGATTTGAATACATGGGAAAGAGGGAGAGGCTTTTTTTTCCCAGAAATCAGTTTCTGAGACTCTCTGCTATCAATGGGAAAAAAAAGTATTTGTGCTACTAAAACAGAATATATGACTTTAAGTAGAATGTGCCGAAATGCTAAAGCAAAATATAATCTCTTCATAGCATAATGCTAAAAGCTCCCATAAGATATGAGCATTTGTATACATAGCATTTATTCTTAATTGTTTTCATAAAACACAGTCTATTTTATTTTTAACAAAATGTTTTGAGTCATTTTGATAAGGTCAACAGAAAACACAGTTTTTTAACATTAGGTGATCAACTTTTTGACAATAGCAGAACCAGCATGGCTAATGGAATAATAGCCTGCAGGGTCCAGCTAAATATGATATACGAACGTAATCAACCCCTGTGATGACTATTCAGAAGTAATCCCTTTAGCTTTGAACTGCAGCATATATTTCAACAAGGCAAAAACCATATGAAGAAATTCTCTGCAGACCACACTGATACAATACAGCCTTCATATCCTGCTCTATGTGTTTGCTGTTTATAGTGCGTTTTAAATTTAAGGTAATGACTACTGTATATTCATGTGAGCATACAATACTTTTGATTTGTTGTAGAAAGGTTGAATCCATTACCAGGGGTCTAAGTCTATAAACTCTGACACAACCTTTATGTATGAGTTATTATTTACTTTTTTCTAGAATACGGGCACTAAAAATGTTTTGCATGGCAAAATTGTAAAAATTCACCTTTTCAGTTACAAAACTACCTGGTAATATCTCTTCCATTTTGATTTGTACTTTTCTACAGAAAACATTTAAAAATATTAGTTTATTTATAAAGTTTATTTATAATACTGTATTACATATTTGAAAATTATATGTCATTGTTTTCAATAAAAAGGTGGATGGTAGGTTTATTGCAATTCAGCATTTGCTGACTTATTTATTCCATTGCTCTTTGGTTCAATGTAGGCTAAGTGGTGGTATGAGTGAAATCCTTTTGTTGTTTGCTTGAGGGAATCTACCATTTAAGATTCCTCATATTAGCAACAAATTAGTGCTTGTCTCTACAGAAATGGATGACAGTATCACACTCTCAACTTTGTCTTGGTTTGGTCTCCCTTGCTGGGGTGAATTGATCCTAATCTTCTAGCTTCCTTGAAGACCTGCAGATCAAACATCTCAAATCACATTGTCAGTCAGACTCACAGCAGAAAACCTAGGTGAGGAATCTAGATTAGAGCATCTACCAAGATGGAAACAAGAGTGAGCACCCCTGTGGTGCTCTCCTTGTTGCAAATAAAAGCATCAGAACACTTGAATGATGAGCTAAAGTGCTCCCTTATGTAATTAATCATCACTAATGTTTCCTAGCACATTAATATCTTCTATTTAAACTAGCAAATGTGGCCTACATTGAGAAGAATAGCTGCAGATAGAACTATTTTTCTCAGATAATTTACTTCGGAAATATTCCTCAATAAAAATCACCACTCCTCAACATCTGAGGAATGAATGCTGAACAATTACTTGAGGCTACTCAGGCACAATTTCAAACTTAAGAAATCCAGGAAGGATTTCTCCAGCTTAAGAGGTATTGTTACATCTACTATTCTAAGAATGCTGAGTTTTAGACATTAGATCTAAAAGAGGCACCAAGAAAATGCCAAGGGCAAAAGACAAAGAGAGAATCTTAAAAGCAGCAAGAAAAAAACAGTTAGTTACCTACAAGGGAGTACTCATACAACTGTCAGCGGATTTCTCAACAGAAACCATGCAGGCCAGAAGGGAGTGGCAAGAAATATTCAAAATAATAAATAGCAAGAACCTACAACCAAGATTACTCTACCCAGCAAAGCTATCATATAGAATTGATGGTCAAATAAAGAGCTTCACAGACAAGAAAAAAGCTAAAGGAGTTCATCACCACCAAACCAGGATTATATGAAATGCTGAAAGGTATTCTTAAGAGTAAGAAGAAGAAAAGTGTAAAGATAAAAATTATGAACAACAAAGTGACAGAAAATACTTATCTATCAACAAGTGAATATAACAAGTGAATAGAAATATCTGATGAACAGAATAAACTGGTGAATAGAATATAAGTAGGGGCATAGAAATGGAGTGGACTGACAATTCTCAGGGGGAAGGGGACATGAGGGGTATGGGAAGAGACTGGACAAAAATCTTACATCTATGGATGAAGTCAGTGGCAGGGGAATAAGGGCACAGGGTGGGGGAGGACCAGGTGGAGGGGAGCTATGGGGGTTTAAAAAATGGAACATCTGTAACAATCTGAACAATAAAGAATTTTAAAAAAAGAAATTATTTGGGGAAACACTAGATTAGGTAATAACTAGGGTCTTCCAGTTCTAAAAGACTATGATACAGCCTGGATGCTATAATCCACAGTGAATAGGAAAAATCTGAGAGTAAAATTTGTTAATTCATACTTAGTATTTTATAAATATTCTTTGTTTTTTGAAATCTTACTGATGTTAGTGCTGTGGTTTGTGTTTTATGGATCTAAGTATTCTTCAGATTTCTCTTTTCTCTTTTGATTATTGACAGTCAAATCTTGCCTGTCTAGCTCATGGTGTTTTATTAAAGATAAATGAGATGAGGAGGTGAAAGCCTATTGTTGTTATTATTATTGCTGTTAGTAACATAATTGCCATAGGCTAGATTGTGCTTTTATGAATTTGATAGATCTGGTAGTATCTCTGCTAAAAGCCCAGACAAATTAATAAAACACACTTATTTCTTAATTAATTAATTAAAAAATCTAAGTGCCTATTATGTACAAAGAAAGCATTGTGCTATGTTGTTATTAAAATGTTTAAAATACAAAAAATATTTAAAAAATTTAAAAATTATGAACAACAAAGTGACAACAAATACATATCTATCAACAAGTGAATCTAAAAATTAAATCATTTAAAAAATCTGATGAACAGAATAAACTGGTGAATATAATAGAAGCAGCGCATAGAAAGGGAATGGACTGACAATTCTTAGGGGAAGGGGATGTGAGAGGGATGGGAAGAGACTGAACAAAAATCTTACACCTATGGATGAGGATAGTGACGGAGGTAAAGGCATGCGGTGAGGTGGGAACCAGGTGGAGGGAAGCTATGGGGATTTAAAAAAAGCCCTAACTGGTTTGGCTCAGTGGATAGAGCATCGGCCTGAAGACTGAAAGGTCCCAGGTTCAATTCCAGTCACGGGCATGAACCTCGGTTGCGGGCACATCCCCAGTGGGAGGTGTGCAGGAGGCAGCTAATCAATGTTTCTCTCTCATCGATGTTTCTAACTCTCTATCCCTCTCCCTTCCTCTCTGTAAAAAATCAATAAAATATTTTTTTAAAAAAGGAATATCTGTAATAATCTGAATAAAGATTTATTTTAAATAAATAAATAAATAATAAAAGAGGCCCCAGGATGTTACTATACTTCTATATATGGCGATACAGTGAAAAATATTAAACTGAGAACTCTAAGGTGGTTCTTTACCTAAAACAATGATAGGGAATACTTGCTGGGGTTCTTGTTCCAGCATTAAGAAGGGTTCAGCAATCTGGAGAAGGGGCTGTGTGTAACTTAATAAAGAGTCCAGAGATGAAGCATAATTTTGAAAAGCATTTGGGAGTCAGAGGAGCCTAGTTAAAGAAACTAAGTTCTCCTCGTCTCAGGACCCCATGCTTTTTATTAACACAAATTGTCCTAAGGCGAGGCAGAGATATGCACTTCAAAGGGTCATGTTTCCTATACAGAGTCTATTGTCAGATTTGGGAAAATCACCTATGGCTGTTCAGGTATTTAGCCAGTAGGAGGCAATAACATGTAGATTAAGATGCCCTGAGCTGTCTGGCAGCAAGCAATCATCCCTTTTCAGGTTTGGGGAAATGCCCTTCAGCCACTCCAGATGATTCAGCCCTTGCTGACATGCTGGTATTGGCTTCCAGCACAGTTAAGGTAACAGCTAAGCTCCTGTTTCAAGAGCCCCAAAAGTACAGCAGTTTTAGAATATATATATATATATATATATATATATATATATATATATATATGAGAGAGAGAGAGAGAGAGAGATTAGAATATATATATATTTATATATATAGTTTAGAATATATATATATTTCTTTCCTAATCGTTAAGTGGGCCGTTTATATTAATGCGGTAGCCCCACTGACATTCAGGGGGCCATGACCTTCCATCTGCCTGCCTCATCTCCCTCTAGAACAGGGTTTCTCAATCTTTTCCTGTTGACATTTTGATCTGGATAAATTTTTTATTGCGGAAGAGAGATGAAATGGCTGTGATAGGCATTGTTGAATGTTTAGCAGCATCCCTATCCTCTTCCCACTAAATGCCAGTAACATGTCCACCTACCTGTTGTGACAATCAAAAATATCTCCAGACATTTTCAAATTCCCCAGTGGGGCAAAATCACCGGCAGTGGTGAACCACTAAGTTAGGGTATTGTCATCGCCTACATGATAATAGTTCCATGTGTAAGATTGAAGAAAAGAGAAAGTTTAAGGGAAAATGAATGCCCAACATCTAACACTCAGACCCAGAAGCATAATGTATCACTCCATCCACATTCATTGGTGAGAACTGAATCTTGTCACTTCAACTAGATATTTATATGCTGGTGTAGACCTAGTAGAGAGAAAAAACTGATGCTGGAGGCAGAAGAAGTCACTTGAGTGGTGGGCAGAAGAAAATGAGATCTAGTGAAGAAGTAGAGGGGTGGCCTTCGAAGGCAGCATAGGAAGGAGAGAGCATAGGTGAGTTACTCTTGACATGGAACTTGAGAAAGTTGGTTTTTCTTACTGTTTTTATTCCCTCTTGAAACTAGGAAATGAATCATCAGCTGAAAATGATGATGCCTGTGGAGGGTTGGAGTTTTGAGAAAACAGAAAAAAGAGTTAAATAGAATCTAGGAATGTAGAAGAATGAATGGACTATGAATGTTTAATAGGTTCACCTAAAAGCATTAGGGGTCCAACTGCTGTCTCTGGCCATGAATTTAAAGTGAGGCCACTTGAGCTATTATACAGTGCATGAGAAGAATGGGCAGAATTGTATTTACCTGAGGTAAAGTTTTGTGAAGTTAATATGACAAAGTGGGAGGAGGGTAAGAAAGGCAACATGCAAGGGAGTGAACGACCCTGGAATTTAAATTGTATGAAGAAGGAATAAACCTCACTAACATGAGGAGGAACGGTGAGAAGGTGGTAGGATTGCCGGTCCCAGTTTGAAGAATTCCTGGGGTTGGCGTCCCATAAGGAGTGACCTGAAAAGATAAAAGCTGTCCGTCAAGTAGTTAAACACAGGAAACTTGAGTTTGAAGGGGACTTGTAGTCTCTGGTAATGACTAAGTCCAAGTATGGCCATGGGAATTAATGACTGTGGGTGGATGAAGGGCCAGATTTAAAAGGATGGAGCTCAGGGAATTAAGACTCTAGGTGGAAGAATCTTCTCCATGTACATTGAAATTGCTAAATTAAGGAAAGTAACCATGAGCCAATGCAAAAATCAATTGTAGCTAGATCATAGTATTTGATTTGTGTAAACTGAGCATGCGAACTTTGGGAAGAGGAGGGAGGCCAAAGGTCCTGAAGGAGAACAGGCTGTGAGAAGGACACCTACCCATATCCAGGTCCGATGGTAAGAATACTGAGGAAAAGAAAAACAAAAAGGGCTTCTGGACTGGCAGTGTCTGCAGAGGACAGTCAGTTTCTGTTAGAGTAAGAAAATAAAGGGTGAGAACACAGTGGACTGTTTCAGGAACTGTGGTGGGTGCGAGATGGGGACATAATAGGGAATGTGCAGAGCCTGAGGTAAAGCAGAATCCAGGAAATGAAGGGAGACCTGGAAACTGAGGCTTGTCATAGCAAGGAGGAAACACGTTTCATTAGATGAGTTCCAATGGCTTCAAGTCAACAACAGAAGGGCAGATATGGTCGTTAAGGAACAAATTAATATGTTCATTTGTATCTATACACTTCCCATATCGCATTGCATTATTTGGGCACTTTATATTGCTCTAAATTATTTTTCCTTCTGAGTGTTTCTTTAACAAGTCATCATATCTCCAACATGTGGCTGTTGTGGTTGCATTTTCTATATCACAAGAATTCTTTGGGTTAGAAATGCAAGCATGGCTTGGCTATCATTTGAGGTCACACAACGGTGGTACTCAGCTGACAGATGGGTTGGATTTAAAAGTCTGAGACAGCTTCGCTCACAGCCTGTACCTTAATGGGATGGCTGCAAGGCTGGGCTCAGCTGGGCTCAACTAGAGCATCTATTCATGGTCTCCAGGATGACAATCTCAGGGCGACAGGACTTGTTATATGAAGACTGGATTCTGTCAAAGCGAGCATCCTAAGAGCATTCAATGGAAGCTGCATAGCCTTTTGGGGGTTATTCTCAGAAGTCAGACAGTTACTTCTTCCATGTTCTGTTGATGACAGAGTCCTAAGCCTAGCCCAAACTCAAGGAGAGGGGAATTCATTTCCACCTCTTGATGGGGGAGTGGCAAAGTCCACACTGCTGAGGAAAATATGGGGGAGGGAAGATATTGTTGTGGTGATCTTTGACCAATATTATCTGCCCTGGTGACACAGGGGAAACATACCTTTATCATATAAGTGCTTAGGGTAGATATCCCTGAAAAGGGATTCCCAGGTTCAAGTTCAAAATAACTGAGTTGTATTTGTGATAAACAATAAATGTACACTTTCTTTTTCTTTAGGAGACTCTAGAAGATCCACAATGGAAAAATTATAGCACACCTCAGAGCACTTGGAAGAAAAACTCAGTGGATATGATAAATCAAGTAAATGGTTTTTATTAAGAGCCCACATTGTAAAGATGCAAACAAATGAGGAATAATTTCAGTTAGCACTTGATAAGCTAATTTTTGAAACACTGCTTTTTTAAAAATCAGATTTACTGTTAAATATCACACAAGGTTAAGTATTTTCCATCTTTTAAGCTATGTCTGAAAATTACAGAAAACAGTATCTTTCAAAGCAAGTGTATTTACTTTCTAGCCCAATATAAAATTTAATTTTATAATTTATTTTATTTCAGAATCCCAGATAATTTTTAAAAAATGAGACTTAAACCAGCTTTTGACTCAGCAACAAAGCAAGAAGAAATTTATCATGTCACCTGAGTCTTCATTTCTCTGTATAGTAGTATGTTACAAATAACACAGTTATAATAAAACTATGCCTGTGTTTTCATTGGATTTTGTATTGCAATGTACAAATTTTGTCTAAAACATCTAAGTCCATGAAAATAAATTATATCCAAAATGCTTGAATATTAACAATTATCAATGGGGTCTCCTCAAAAAGTTAAAAATGGAACTCCCATTTGACACAGTAATCCCACTTCTAGGACTATATCCCAAGAAACCAGAAACACAAGGATATATGCACCCCTATGTTCATAGCAGCACAATTTATAATAGCTAAGATTTGGAAACAGCCTAAGTGCCCATCATCAGATGAGTGGATTAAAAAACTGTGGTACATCTACACAATGGAATACTAAGCCGCTATAAAAAAAGAAGGAACTTTTACCATTTGCAACAGCATGGATGGAACTGGAGAGCATTATGCTAAGCGAAATAAGTCAGTCGGAAAGAGATAAATATCACATGATCTCATTCATATGTGGGATATAATGATCAACATAATTTGATGAATAATAATAGATCTAGAGACATATGGTGTGGGGGGGGGAGGAGGGGTTATAGAGCAACCAAAGGACTTATATGCATGCATATATGCATATTAGCATAACCATATTAGCATGACACAGCCACTGGGGTATTAGGAGCTTGCCTGGAGTGGGAATGGCTGGGAGAAGAGGGGGGTCAATTAGAGAAAAAGGAGACACATATAAAACTTTAGATAATAAAATAATAATAATAACTTTTTAAAAGCTAAAAACTATGCAACATTGAGGAAGGAAATCAAAGATGTAATAAATGTTAGCTGTTCTATGTTTTTTTAAAAATTATCCATAAAATAAACTGCAAAAAAATTTCCTTTTATCCACTATTCCACAAGAAATAGTATTACCATAGAATCAAAATTTGATTATCTAATCCTATATAATAAAAGCCTAATATGCTAAGTGTCCAGTTGACCAGTTGACTGTTCAACCAAAGTATAATATGCTAATGATATGCTAAGGTCACTCAACCACTCACAATGATGTGCACTGACCACCAGGGGGCAGGCAGTCAACCAGTCATTATTACTTGCGCTGACCACCAGCAGGAAGACACTCTGACCAGTAGGTTAGTTTGCTCTTGTGGTCCAGCCAATTGGGACTGAGTAAGATGGGCCAGACATGCTCTGGAGCCCTTCCACATTCCCTCCCCAGCTGGCCAACCTCCTGTGTCCCTCCCCAACCCCCATGGTGCACCAGTGGGGTCCCTCAGCCTGGCCTGCACCCTCTCCCAATCCAGGTCCCCTCAGGGGATGTCTGAGAGCTGATTTTCGCCCAATCCCACAGGCCAGGGCGAGGGACTCCACTGGTACATGAATTCATGCACTGGGCCTCTAGTGAGAAAAATTTAAAAGGACCAGTCAGAAATTAAGCATACACTGACTGAAACAAAGAATAATATACAGAGATCCAATAACAGACTAGAGGATCTAAGAATCAAGTCAAAGACTTGAAATACGAGGAAACAAAAAACACCCATCCTGAAAAACAAAAAGAAAAAAGAACCCAAAAATATGAAGATAGTGTAAGGAGCCTCTGGGACAACTTCAAACATACCAACTTCTGAATTACAGGGGTGCCAGAAGAATAGAGAGAGCAAGAATTTGAAAGCCTTTTTGAAGAAATAATGACAGAAAACTTCCCCTATCTGGTGAAAGAAATGGACTTACAAGTCCAGACAGCACAGAGAATCCCAAACAAAAGGAATCCAAAGAGGACCACACCAAGACATATCATAATTAAAATGCCAAGGGCAAAAGACAAAGAGAGAGTCTTAAAAGCAGCAAGAGAAAAACAGTTAGTTACCTACAAGGGAGTACTCATACAACTGTCAGCGGATTTCTCAACAGAAACCATGCAGGCCAGAAGGGAGTGGCAAGAAATATTGAAAGTGATGAATAGCAAGAACCTACAACCAAGATTACTCTACCCAGCAAAGCTATCACATAGAATTGATGGTCAGATAAGGAGCTTCACAGACAAGAAAAAGCTAAAGGAGTTCATCACCACCAAACCAGGATTATATGAAATGCTGAAGGGCATTCTTTAAGAGGAGGAAGAAGAAGAAAAAGGTAAAGATAAAAATTTGAACAACAAAGTGACAACAAATACATATGTATCAACAAGTGAATCTAACAAT
>PVJC01052127.1:0-11243 GCA_004026665.1 Murina feae
GGCTTTACTCTCCTGTCCTTTAAGGACTAACACCTCCCGTAGTTTCTTGAGGTTTTTCACAGGAAGTCTCATAGGCTGTAGGGAGCAGCCACCACCAGAGTGGCGTCTTTGTAATACGGAGCTGTGCCGAAGAAACCGTTTATAACAGCAGGAGTGCCTACGAGAACAAGTGGAATGCAAGTCCAACGTGAAGAGCAAATCTGACCAGGAGGCAGCCCTGAGGTCAGTCAGCGGGACATAAGGAACCAGGAGGGGAACTGGCCTTTGCTTTTAACCATCTGGCCTGTGCCCAGGTTTCATCCAGTTCCATCTCCATTTCATCAGAGGCGCCTCATCCAAGTACGACAGGAGGTATTTCCAACAGAGCACACCCCACCTAGGTCAGCCAGGGTGTGGTTAAGACGAATTCTATTGTCTAATGGCGCTCATGGAAGGAAGTTTAAAGATCCCCCTGGCTGGCTATTGCTGTGGTGGTCATAGTAATACCCACCCAAGGAAAAAGTATTCTTCCAGGTCTGGCGCCTCATGGGCTAACCTCTCCAGCCATCGGACATCCTTGACTGTGTCGGCTCACTCACTGATGTCTGGAAAGCACAACGGCCTCCTCGATAAGCCTCACTTCACGCCTCTGTGAGGGAGGGGAGTGATAATGACCAACCCACAGAGCTGTGGTGAGAAATGCCCCAGGCAGAGTGCCAGCATGTGGTGGATGCTCATGGAGCACTGATTCCACCCCTTCATAAATATCAAGCACTTCATTGATCTCTGAACGAAAGCAGCCTTATTTCCTTTCAATGTTTCTGGTGGAGAGGACAGGGCGTTTGCCCCGGAAGCAGTGCAGTGCAATTACTGTCAGCGCTTAGCATGTGTTAGGCCTCATGCTGGGAACTTTATGTACCCAAACTAAGATTAATCTTGTTTTCACACTGAATGCAGGTGCACAATTTCATGAATGAGGACAGAGGGTCCATAGAGTGTAGAGGTCTTGCCTGAGATCATGTGGGTGGAAACATTCAAGTCCAGGATCTTACTAAAGTGTGTCCCTATGAGTACCAGGCATCTTGCTGAGCACTGGGGGATTGCAGAGCTGAACAAGACGTAGCAAATCTACCTGAGAAGCTCATGGGTTAATGGGAGGAGAGGCAGACATTTGGAGGGCTCTGAGGAAACAGCGTGGAAGTGCACAGAGAGGTGTGTGCAAGATGCCATGGGAGCCACAGCGAGGCCTGAGACTTCTCTGGAGTCCACCATGTGTGGTCTGGAGACTAGATATTAATCATGAGACAGAAGCTCCATGGAAATGTGTCAGTGGCAGAAACATCGGTGACACCTGCACGGACTTCTCTGTGTCCTCTAGGTCTGTTCATTGGAAGCCAATCTGTGAGATTTATGCCTCTACATGATTTCTGTTCATTTGCTTGGTCTCCAGGAAGAGCTTTCTTTTAAGGAGAAGGAGCCCACCTCCATGCCACCTGCCAGTGGTTAGTTCACTGCTGTGGCTCATTACTGCTGCTGGCTGCTGCCAGGGAGGGTGTGCATCCCTGGAGGAGGAGCTCACACAGTCAGCAGAGGAGAGGAGGATGAACTGAGAACCAAGTGGAAACAGGTTCTGGCAGCACAGTGACAACCCTGCTCTCCTGCCTACATCCCTTGTGTCCAGCAGGGTCCCCACTCCTCAGCCCCACCCCTGGGGTCACCTATCATATTCTCTATCCTCTTCTTTAGCCCACCCCACCTGGGCATGAGTTCTGTCTCATTTCATCACTCAAAGTCACTGCTGAGAAGATTTTCAGATTTAGCCACTATTTAGAAACTATTGAGACAACACATTGTCAGCTTTTACTTCATATACTGACTAAATAGTAAGTGGGGGCAAGGGGAAGTTTAAGAAGACACCAGACCCTCTGAGATTCCTGCTATGAAAAATAAAGGTTTCAGTCCAATTTTGTTTAGCTTATTTCCACACACCTTTTCTTATTATACAGAGATGAATATGACATGGATGGCTCTTGCCTCAAAAAGCTCACAAGTGACTGTATTGCACATATTTGTGTATGTGTATGTGTGATGCAATAGACAATTACAGTTCGTATGGGTGTGTTTAATGCTGGGGAGAAGTAAGCTCCTATAGCCCAGAGGAAATACATAGATGCCTCACATAGGCTTACAGCCAGGGGCTGGAGAAGGGTGGATGAGCATGGGATTTGCATTTAGGGAAAAATTATTCTGACTGTGGTGTGGAAATGAGTTAGAACAGTTCCAGACTAGAGAGCTACTAGAGTCATCCAGGGAAGAGATGGGGAAAAGTAGATAGTTTAAGAACTGCTAAGAGATTAAAATTAATAGGCTTGGTGATATATTTAATACTAGGGGCCCGGTGCACAAAAATTTGTGCACTTGGGAGGTCCCTCAGCCTGGCCTGTGCTCTCTCACAATCTGGGACCCCTTAGGGGATGTCCACATGCTGGCATGACTGGCCAGCCTGGGTGAGGGGCTGATGGCTGTTTGCAGACTGGCCAAGCCCCCCGGTGGGGTCCCTCACCCCATTGGGGTGTGGCCAGCCTGGGTGATGGGCTGAGGGGCACTTTCAGGCTTTCAGGCTGCCCACAGTCCCTTCAGGTTTTGGGTCCCTATTGGGGTACCTGGCCAGCCTGGATGAGGAGCTGAAGGGCATTTTCAGGCTGCCCCCAGTCCCTTCAGGTTTTGGTTCCCTACTGGGGTACCTGGCCAGCCTGGGTGAGGGGCTGATGGCTGTTTGCAGGCTGGCCAAGCCCCCCAGTGGTGTTCCTCACCCCACTGGGGTGTGACCAGCCTAGGTGATGGGCTGAGGGGCACTTTCAGGCTTTCAGGCTGCTCACAGCTCCCATTGACCCAATGTCCCAGCAAGGCTGGCTGGAAGCAGGTTCCTGGGGTTTGTTTATCTTCTATAATTGATGCACTGTTCCTTGAATCCAGGGCCTAACAACGAAACCTCCTCTCTGCTTCACCTCGCGGCTTCTATAATGAGACAATGTTACCCTTAGTAGTCAGGCCAGGCCTGCTGTTTCCTTCAGCTCCTGAGGCTTCTTATGTTTGAGACATTATTGCAAATATGTTTTGCCTGGAGCCAGGATAAGCCCAGTGGGCTGCAAACAGTTTCAGTTTCACTCCTGCTGCAATGGAAGCTGCCATTTACTCAGGTCCGTGACTGCCGGCCTCCATCTTGGCTGGGTTAATTTGCATAAAGCCACTCTAATTGGCTGGTGGGCGTGGCTTAGGCTTCCCAAAGAAACAGTCAATTTCAATATTGTGCTTTTATTAGTTTAGATGGTGAGTGAGGGAGAGGGGGAGTCAGGAGGATACCGATGTTTTTGGCTTGAGCAACAGTGTGGTTAATGATGCTATTGACTGAGATACAATTCTTAGAAGAGGTCAGGGTGGGGGGGATGGAGGGAAAGAACAAAAGTTAGGTTTTAGATTCTGACAGTGTGACATGATTTGGGAACATCTAAGGGGAGATGTTAATTAGGAACTTTTTCATAAAGTCCCAGAACCCAGACAAATGTCTGGACTGGTTTTATAAATATGGAATCATCTTTGTTTTGATGGGAACTGAAGCTGTGGATGTAGAAGACAGGATAACTGAGAGAAGGAGAAGTGCTTGGGACTAGGTCTTGAGAAACTTCACTATCTATGGGCTAGAGCAGGAGGGTAAACCTGAACAAGAGATGAAGATGGTTCGGCCAGAGGAGGAGACATTGAACCAATGGTGTGCTAGGTCATGAAGGCCCACAGAAAAGCGGTGCAGGAAAAGAGGAAGGTCAAGAGAATCAGATGCTATTGAAAGGTCAATAAAGATGAAGCCCAGAAAGTGTCCACTGAACATGGCTGCATGAACTTCAGTGGAGGCAGTAGCAAGGGCTATTTCAGTGGAATGATGGCATCAGATCCAGATCAGAATTGTGGAGTATGTGGGAGACAAAGAAATCCAACAGTGAGTGTAAACAACTCTTCCTTAAATTTGACTATAAAGAACAGGAGGGATATCGCAGTGGCTGAAACTGGACTCTGGGGCTGATGGTGAACAAATGTTTAAAAGCAAAGAAGGCTCAGTTGGAGAAAGGTTGTAAAATATTGGAAATAAAAGTATAAATGATAATTAAAGATTCTGAAAGTAGAAGGTGGCAACAGGATCCAAAGATCAGATGGAGCAATAGTTAAGTCAGCTCCTCTGCTTTGTTGGAGTGAAGAAGGACAAGTGGGTTCCCTCTCAGAAAGGTCTGTGCATTTGGTTGTGGTAGTTTTCTGTCTGATATCATCTTCTTTCTCTGTGAGGATCATTTAATGAGAGAGAAGATTATGGGTATCAGGGGCAGAAATTTAAGAAAAGTAGATTAAGTTAGGAACATATTCCTATGGAGTGACAAGAGATGATGTGGTAGATTTGTTTGGCAGAATTGTGGAATCACCTGAATCTGAGGGTTAAGCAGGTGTAGTGCATCTGAGATGCCCTGGTTGGAGACCGAGGCATGGAGATAGCATCCAGCTGAGTTTTTCCAGACTTGGGTCTTACCTGGGTGGTGTAAACAAAAGCAGCAGACAGGCAAGGCATCTTAGGATACAGGCAAATTGTATTAAAAGCATGGACCATGGGGTCTTAGTTGAATGAGTAAATGAAGAAAGAAGAGGGCTAATGGCCTGGAGTTGAGGGACTGTCAGATTTGAGGAGGAGAAGTGCTTACGCTAGTGACTCCAGGAGTAGAACATTGCTAGCTCATGCAAGTTCTCAAGTGTGAGGTGGAGGGAAAGAGAAGACACCTAGAAATGAATAGGTCAAGAGACTGAATCAGAGGCTGTCTGTGGGGCCACCCCTGTGGGTGCTGACATCACCTAGGATGATGGAAAAGTCAGGGTAGAAAAAAAATGACATACACAAGCTTTCAATGAATGAATGGAAGTGGCTGGAACAGGCAGCTAAGAGCAGCTACCAGAGTATTTAGCTGTAGTATTTAACCAAGAAAACCTTGCAAAAAATGGCTCTCAACTTCCCTTCAGAGGACATCAGTAAAGCATAGCTAATCTTAAAGCATTTATTCACAGGTGTTCTATATTTTATAACCACTGAATATTTAGTGTTATCAAGCATTTTCTATTTGCCAGACACACTGCTAGAGGCTGGCTGACAGTGAACAAGACACATTTCCCAAGGATCTACTGCACAGTGGACAACACAGACACAAGACAGGAGCCAGTGGTATGATGTCTGAGTTGTGTTTGAAGCAGAGTTGCTGCATGATGGCTCGAGGGGTGAGGGAGGGGGGATCATTCATTCATGTGGGGAAGGAGAATGGGGCATCCAGGGAGAGATACTTATTTGGGCTGGAAGTAGAAGAGTGAGTAATTTTACCATATGGTGAAGGGGGTGGAGGAAAGTAGATTTGAGGCAGAGGTACCGGTAGGAGGAAATGCCCGCAGGTGTGAGAGTTCATGAAGAACACATGTCTCTCATCCATTTTGCCTCCTGGGACATGGCTGGGAAAGGTGATAGTTCTGGGAATAAATTTCTCAGAAGATAATGTGAAAAAAAGAGACTGGGTGCTGGGATCAGGGCGATGGCAAAAACAGGGCCATGTTGCATTGGAGGATGAAAGTGAAAAGAGGAGTGTGTAGTGGTACAACGTGGTTACGGACAAGGATGCTACAGTTTCACATCGGGGGGTCTTGGTAGAGTCATCAGAGACTCATCTTTCATCCACTGGGGAGTAGGTTTACAGGTCCTGTTACTCTGTGTGATTGCATAGGCCTAGCTTATATGAAAATAAATTCAAATGTTTGATGGCAGCCTTCACCTTTGAGGGTTTTTCTAAAAACTTCATACTTCTATAATGTCCACATACCCACACATTAAGTCTTAATGTCCTTGGCCACCATTGAGTTTGACATCAGGTGGAATGCCTGGCTTGCTCATCTCCCTGTAAGTGATATTTTGTGTGAGCATTTCCTGCTGACCACTCTGTGCTATCAAAGCTATTGTGATTAATTTGCCCCTTGTTTCACAGGAAGACCAAGTGAGCCTCGCTCTGACTGAGTTCTGGTGCTAGACTGTAAGGTCGATGAGGGCAAGAATCATGCTACTGACCTTTTCATTCTCAGTACCGAGTACCGTGTAACTGTTGGGCTAGGGAGGGCAATCCCGGGCTCATGCGCTGTCACCCCCAGGCCACACCACCACAGGCTCACCAGGCTATCACAGCCGTGTCCTTGTGGAGCTTGAATAGCCTCAGGTTCTCCACAGAGTGCTCTGGGCAGTCACCATAAATGGACAGAACTGACCCATAAGATGATATAAATTACCGTCTGCATTAGCTTCTAGAACTGCACCACAAACAGAGTGGCTTAAAACAAATGTATTTTCTCACCGTTGTGGAGGGCAGAGCTTTATCTTCAGGTCCTGACAAAGTTGGTTTCTTTTGGTGAATCCACTCCATGTCCATCTCGCAGCTCTGGGACTGCTGGCAGTCCTGGGCTTTCTGTGTTTGGTAGCTCTGTGCCTCCCATCTTTGCCTCCATTCACATGGCCTACTCCCCTCTGAGAATCTTCTTTACTTTCTTTTTGTATAAGGACACCAGTCACTGGATTTAACCCCAAACCCCAGATGATCACATCTAGAGATTCTTTATTCAACCTGCAAAAACTATTTCCAAAACCTCTATTGAAAATTCACAGCTACTGAGGGTAGGACCTGGGTCTCTCTTTGTGGCAGCTACTGTTCAATCCACTCACCCTCCCTGGAATCAGCAGCAGTCTACACCTGGGCTCAGGCACATGGATGTCGTCCTGTTCTGAACATCCCAGTCCTCTGCACGCCTGGCCCAGTGCCCCGTGTCTGTGGTCCTGGGCCTCACATCCCCCAGCTCTATTCCTCTCACAGGCAGAAGACCGCTCCCCAGACGTGCTCCCCACCCTGTGTCATGCTGCCATGCTGCCTCGCGCTGCTCCTGGCCGCTGGAGGTGTTCTGCCATGAGACCTCCCTTGCAATGCATGCAACTTGAAGGCAATCTGTTGGAGGGTTCAGCAGCATCTTCCCACATGCCAGGGGCTCCCTGCAGGCCTGTCTTCTGGGCCCTGAGGTTTCTATTTCCAGCCCTGCATCTGGCCTCTGCCTCTCCAAGCTACCACTGCTCAGTCCTGCTTCACCCATGTGGCCTGGTTTTGATGCCAGCTCTGACTGCTGCAGCCTGGCAGTCTGGCCTCACTTGGAACTTAGCGTCCATCTGGCCTGACTGTTGTCTTGGGTGCACATCTGTAATAGGCCTTTATTGTGAGACCGTACTTACCCCACACTTGCTGTATCTCCTGTGTCCACCCATCCTGTTTCTCTTGCAGGTCCTGGGCCCTCTGTCCCTCTGCCCCTCCTCTGGCTTACTCTCTGCTCGTGACACAGGAAAGGGCCTCGGGAGAAAAGCAAACCCAGGTCTCTTTCTGAAGCTCTGACCAGGAGTCTTGTCTGGCAGAGCTGATTGGGAACGCGCGCCCTCGTCAGCATATGGGTTATCTCATTGCTGCTGCTTACCCCTTGCAAGGCCTTGGGAGAGTCCACTGGCTTCTCTGACTCGGGGTTCTTCTCTGTATGAGGGGGATAACAATAGAACCTTGCTCTGGAGCTCTGTTGGCTTGAGGTTTGGCATGATGCTTTCCGCCCTCTTTGAGGGTCATTAAGGAGATTTCAGGAAAGATGATGTTGCACATTTTGTCCGGAGGCCCTGAGGACACAGACCTGTCCACCACATGCAGACTTGGAGGAGAAGTGTCTGTGAGGCTGCATGGTTGGAGGGAACGGATTCACCTGGGAAGGTAGTTGGTTTATGTATTAGCCTCTCAGGAAACCCCTTGGCACCTTCCATCATTTGGCACCTGGGCAGCTCAGCAGCTCAGAGTCACTTTTGTGTCTGCCTCTAGCAAGTGGACGGGCAGTACTGTGTTGTCTGTTTCCACATTAACTCTCCCTTTAATGTCTGTGATGGTTAGACTTGCAATTTGTTCATATTAGCTGCTCCCCTGCACACCTGGTGGTGGACCCCATTGCATGGACTGAATTGTGTTCCACTTCCCATTTATATGTTGAAGCCCTGTCTCACCCCAGCAGGATGGTGTTTGGGGATGAGGCTGAGGGAGGTAACTGAGATAAGATGAGGTCATGAGGGTTGGGCTCTCATGATGAGATTAGTGCCCTTATCAGGAGAGACATGAGAGCGCTTCTCTGTCTCCACCACATGGACCAAAGGAAGGCCCTGGAGGGCACAGAGGAGGTGGCCATCCTCAACCCAAAGAAGAGCTCCCACCAGACACTGACCATGGCCTTGGGCTGTCAGCCTCTCGCCCTGTGAGAAAACAAATTCCTGTGGTGTAAGCCCCGTCTAGGCCATTTGTTATGACAGCTTGAGCTGACCAAGAAACCCACCCCTCGCCTCAACTAACTACTGGGTAAGTGGCAGTCATGTGACAACTTGGGTTAAAGGTCAGCTCTTCCTGGGAATTTCAGGTTGAACCAAGACAGCGTTAGCATCTCTCCGGTGGTGTGGGCCCTGAGGAAGGTAGCCTTGAGAGCACAGGTAAGTGTGTGAAAAGGCGACAGTGAGCCAGTCTTCTGAGAAGGAGAGAAGCAGGTGAACAGAGTGAAGAGTGGAGGACGGGAAGAAGCCTGCGGTTTCCACTGTTCTTCGTAGGACACTGTTACTTTCTTGCTTTGGGTGCCAAGATGAAATCCCCGTGTTTTTGTTGTACTCCCCCCTTTGTTCCTGTAAAGCTGGCTTGAATTTATTTCTGTTCCTTGTGCAAAAAAGTTACCAGGTAAGCCATTTGTTCTGATGTCTTAACTTGTCAATATTTATGTTTGGATGCCACATAAACTTTTTAAAATTGCTTCAGAATTTTTTTGTGGGAACAGGTAGATTCTGAAGAACTAAAGATAATTAAAATATACTCAGCAATTTCCTTCTGAAGCTGGGTAGGAGCTGCTGAGAGAGGTCATCGTCTCTTGGAAGGCCCAGAGAACAAGACAGGGCCTAGAAGAAGTCAAGACTGTGGAGAAGTTGGTGCTGACCAGGGTCCCTTCAGTTGTAGAAGTCTCCCTTCTGTCACAAAGGAAGCTGCTGGCCTGGCATGACTTGTTTTCAAAGCATGCCATTGAACTACATACTGTGCTCCAACTTTGCAGGAGTTGCAGGCTGTGAGTTATTTGTGCTCACTTCTCGGAACACACCATGAACAGTCTTCATTATGGCTGCAGACAATCACAGTTGCTGTTATTGAGGATTTATAGAAGAGCCTATGATTCTAAACATCCTTTACGATTCTCTGTTTCTATGGCAACCTAGATAGGCTGCTCAGTACACACGGGCACTTGTTTGAAAAAAACTGATGGGAGAAATTCTGAATTGACAGAAGAGATAAATAAGAGGTTAGCTATTCACATGGTTTTGTGGAGGGTGCGCAGAGAGCGGGCTCCCCGGGCACTTGGTGCAGCCCCTGTTCTCTTTACTGATAGTGAACAATGTCTTACAGGCAATAGGCTCCGAATGAAAACATGGCTGATTGATTGGCAAACACCTTGGGAAGCAGAGGAATGAAAAGTGAGGGTTATAGTTTGCTGCTTCCAATTGGAGATAAATGCAAAAGGAAGAGCAGACAGCTGTAGTGAGTGGGGAAGGGGTCTCAACCCTTACAAAATGTGATTCACATACAGTTTTTAGGAAGCTACCTGCTGTGTAAACCAAGATATACATTAATTTTTCACATAAATGTGCTCAAAGGCCCAAGAGATTGGTCCCCTGCCCTGGGTTATGGAATTGGCAAAGGAGGCAGTAGGCAGCCTCCAGTCTTTAGTGCCAGGAGGAGCTACTTCTCATTTTTTGAGCTGGGGTGGGTTGCATTTTGCAGACCTGAGATCTTGACCTGCAGGGGGAGCCTGAATTCTCTTTCTGTTGGGTCCTGCTTTCCTGGAGATTCTTGGTTGCAAAGAGCAGAGCAAAGAGCCCTTATCCACTGAACCCAGTTGGAATAAGAAAGAGAATTTATTATAAGGAAGTAGCGACTATTGGACTCCAGGGGCAGGAATGCAGCAGGGCCTCAGAGGGCTGACCTGGGAGGTAAAAGGTGTGAGGTCTGTACCCTTGCTCTGTCCTCTCTCCCGTGCGCCTTTACCTGGCTCTGGGTGCACGGGACACACTGTAGAGAAGGCGGTCACCAACAGCCCTTCACTCATCATCAGTTTGCCAAGCTCCCCTTGTGGACCTGTCCCTGGGATGGGCGATAAGAGGAAAAATAAGTAAGAGCCAGGCCTTGCTGTGTTAGTTCATTGTCTAGATGGGGAGAGATAAGTAAAAAGGTATGTAATGGAAATTGCCAGGATGGGGACACATTTTGGGGGAAGGTTTCCGAGGAGGGGGTGATGTTTCTGTGTGCATTTAGTCATTCAACAAACACCATGAGCGCTCATTTGACCAGGAACTGCTCTAGAGCCTGGGAGCACAGTGGCAGACAGACCTTTGGCCCTAATGAGGAAGGCAAAAAAGCGAGCAACAGTCCTTAGTGTGACACCCACATGGTGCTACCTCCCCCAAAATGATGGCAAAGCCTGGGGCAGGAGCAGCAATGTGCCCCACCTGCAGTGAAGGGTGAGGGTAATAAACAAGAGAACTCATGAGAGCGACAAGGGCTGAGAAGGTGGAACGGGGGCGTGATGAACCCAGGGCAGCGCTATTTTAGATGAACGTCCAGCGACGTCCATCATTAGGTACCGCGACATGTTGAAGAGAAGCAAGAGCATTTTACCCAGAGAGAACAGCAAGTGCAAGGCCTCAGGGCGAATGAGCTTGATGTGTGAGAACTACCCAGGGGGGAGACAGGGAGGACATGAAACTCAAACAGGGTCCAGGGCCAGGTCACCAAGGGTCTAGCAAGGCCTTGTAGGCTGAGGTGAGGACTCGAATTACAAGTCAACTGAAAGACATGGAAGGTTTTCGTCAATGTTGGTCTTATCAGTGTTGACGAAAGACCGCTGTGGCTGCTGGATGGGCTGGGTGGTGAGGGGTGTGGGGTGAGGGGAGGGCAGGCGGGGGCAGGCAGCGGCTTCCCCCAGGCCCAGTGGAGCGATCGTCCTGCTGCAGTTAGTGGTGGTGGAATAGAGAGAGGCATCCAGCCTGGCGACAGGTTCTGGAGGTGGAATGACCAGGATTTGCAAATGAACTGGACATAAGAAGA